>JAJLRQ010000009.1:0-223556 GCA_030567115.1 Petasospora euphorbiae
CGGCTATTGAAGAGTTGAGAAATCACCCAACCCAGCTCAAATGGTTAACCGTCAATGCAGCTTTCTTACGCTGCTGCATCTGTTCGATTGGTAATGTGATCTGTCTTTCACTGGCAAATTTCCTCCGAGGTTAAGGTGATAGGTCAATTTTTTGATAGCAACTATCTACCAGATTACCAACAATCAGCCACAAGTTTGCAGCTGTTATACACAAATTATGTGAATCGGTAGTAACCTGGTAATCTGCACGGCTCTCTGTACCCGTTCGCCGATGTATAGCTACAAACATGAAAAGCGCCATCATAAGACGTACTTGGCTGATCTTCGTAGCTCCGAGGTATTATAGCTAGACAGGTCAGTGTGACTTCAAGGTAGTGCATGTGATACGAGGAAGTTGATACGCGGTAGCCATAACATTGCTAGTGTCACAAGATATTGTGGGGTGATTGCACTGCATGGGCGTTATCAAGCTCATGTTGAGCTGGAACCTGTACAGCTCTGCCTCCATCCACTTCTTAGCGGACAGTGGAAGGTTTGCTGATAGACGCTTCGAGCCAAAAGCCCATCGGAAGTTCATACGAACTCTCGAGCTGACCAGTACTGTAACCGCCTTAGGACTTGGGAGCTCTGTGATAACGGGTTGAGCTGCGCCCCGTTATGTGTTATCACCAGCCTACAGTAAGTAGAACATCCGCAAACAAACATTGTCCGCGGAAGTTTCAAGTCAATTGGGGCGCTAAATCCTTCAGTATAAACAACCAACAACTGACCAGTAACAGGCGACTTGTATCTAAGCTTTTGTCGTGCGTCAGGTGTAACTTGCGAAATCGCCTTGAGAGGCCCTCCAGGCTCCAGGAAGCCATAATGGTAGGCGCACGAATGGTGAAAAGTTTTTGTATGTAGGTGTGCAGTGAAAAAAAAAATCAAAGCGCAAGCTGACCTGAGCCAGCCAGCCGGCTTAACTCGTCAATGCGTGATCACTATGATGATAAATTTGACTAGTGGATCCCAGCTAGTTGGTATGCCAACTTCTTATTAATGCAAGAACTTGACGACGATCGCCAAAAGTTCGTACGTTGTGCGTGAGGCATAGCTGCGTTAACCTAAGATCAACTGTCCGTGCTCACACGCCCGATCACAGTTTCGCTGCCTGCTGGTCATCTCTAATCTACCATCACAATTCCTTCAGAACTTCTGGTCTTCGTCGCTCACTACCGACCAGATTTTTTCATGCGGCAGCCACAGAAACGCAGCGTTTTTTATGTATCTAGGGCAGACATTTCAGAGCAGGCTGCCGGAGTGTGCGGCCCCGTACGCCGAGCCGTTGAGCTTTCAGTTCTAGCCCGTCGTAGCCACACTTAGAGGCCAGCGCAGATCACGGGCTACAGCGGTGCAGGTAGATCACATCTGGTGCCAGAATTTAGGTCGCAGGTGGCCAAAAAAGCTCCTACCAGTACAAACTCTTTCCTGAAGCTTCTATGGGTATTTATATTTCTTATCGCCTATCGGAACTTTTAAATTTGAGAAATTATCAACTCCGCTGTTTCGTGTTTGCCTCATATCGCTAATTCGATATCCCGGAAACCAACTCCTCGCGATTAGCCGTTGCAGTTTCCCTCTGGCAACCCCGCGACTGAATGCGCGGTACTGCCAACATCTGCTACTTCCTACATGAACTCTGCGCATGGGGCAGACCTTTTTTCCGCTCGCGGGGCCCCGACACCAAGTGCGCTGCCACGGCTCACCACCACAGCGACGGAAAAGGGGAATGATTTATATCGGGGACTCTCTCCTGCCCTCGTCGACAGAATATATGTTCACATTCTACGCTTTGCTCACAGTTACTGACCGCTCACATTTCACCATAAACCTAGAAATCTCTTAATTTTAACACAGTCCGTTCTCGCAAACTCATTACTTTGCAATACCTCTCCACTCAACATCCCACACACACATATTTCGATAAACAACTGAGAGCCCTTAAAGAACTCACACATATAAAGACATGACAAAAGATCTGAGCACAGAGTTCTCAAATGGACTATCATTGACGACATCGAATAGCTCGTCGTTGAAGTCGTATGGCTCCTCCATCGCCGAGTCAACCACAACACAGAGATCCGTGGGATCTAAGATCAAGCGAGCCATCTCAAGGAAGCGCTCAAAGTCTCTCGTCTCCATCACCAGCACTGAGCTACAACAGCAGCAGCAGCAGCAGCAGCCATGTCTATCTTCAAATACAGCATCAACAACAACAGCCACGTTATCATCAACCAGCAAACTCACGCGGAACAGATCCGTCTCATCTGTGTTTTCCGCATCGATTCATGCCCTCACACCACCGCTCCCGTCCTTAACCAACTCCAGCGCCTCCACTCGGGACAACTCGATTTCTTCCTTATCAGACTGGGAGATTGATTACCCTTTGACATCACCAATCACTACAACGCCTCTTCAACGAATTGAGGAGGACTCTGTGGAAAAGCGTGGTGTTTTCCCAGGAATGGCTGCCTCAACACTCCTTAGCTCCGATACCAGCGCCACGCAGATACAAAGCATCCGCTACCACGCTGGTAAGAGATCCATGAGCTTGAGTGAAAAGAACCGAGTGGAAGTCTGTGATCAAGCTCTTGACGACATGGCTGGAACTATTCTCGATCAAGTTGCTGGAAATAAAGAGTCCATCATCGAGTGGCGCATCTGACTCTCGCATATACACACGAAGGTTTTGGGTAACCTGCCTGCTGTGTTAAAACTTACAACTTCAATTCTGGGGTGTCTATTTATGGCACCTTTATTTAACATACACCTTACTATGTAACGACCTCAATGTGATGACCCTTCTACACTCGACAGTAGCCTTATTTATCGCCTGATCTTGAGTACGGGTCCAGCCCTTGTCAAAGCATAGCATCTAGATTGGTACAGTTGCTCTGTTTGATATATCATACATTGTCCATTAATCTTGTTTCTTGAAGTGCATACTTCATTGGCCTCCGGTGAGCTCCTTTTCACACATCACCCAAACCTTGGATAAACCACACATACCAGAGATAGCACCACTGAGTAGGTAAACAACTGGTGGAAGCTTAATGTCGAATACATCAATGGAATCACAGGCAAAGTCGAAAGTAAGTCTGACAAGATCCAATATTATTATTGTCTCCTCGTGTTTCAACTCCTTGAGCTCCTCAACGAGTGCGTCCCCGCTCAACGGAGATTTGCTGTTGAACTCACGGATAAGCTATTGTCTCAATGGTGTGCTCCCAATATTCTCCATCAGTCTCTTGGATAGTACAGACGCCTTCTGCTTGACCTGCTGCTGGATACTAATCTGTACTTGTCTTTCACGGTTTGCCTGTAGCTTACACCAATTTTTCTTGAGTCCCAAGAGAATGTCAGCGTACCATGCCAAGGCAGCCTGTCTTGACACCGATTTACTCAAAGCAGGATTTGTAAGGACTTTCACTTTGAACAACAGCTCAAGTTCATCGAAAACACCATAGTATAAGTCAATAAAGTCCCCCAAAGAGTCCTCGTTCAGGTATATGAGCTTGAAGTTTTGCAAAGTTGGGCATTTTCTGAAGGTATCGAACTTCATCAAGAAATGTCTTACTCTGTTTGGTGTACCACCAAATCTCAATGCGTATCTGAAGGCGCTGATGTTTCTTGTGACTTCAGCGATCTTCTTTTCGAACATGGTGGAGTTGAGGAAGAGTAAAAGCTTCACATACTTAAATGGTGTGCGCCAATGCTGCTTTGGATCCAAGGAGAGGTTTGCAAACTTCTCATTGATCAGATATCGTCTTGTGTTGATGAGGTATAGCTTGATCAAGTTAAGGACGTATTGTGAGACTTTGGCGAGTCTATCCTTACCACCAACTTTACTCAACAGTAGCTTGAAAATATCAAACTTGGACAGCAGTTTCTTGAGATCCTGGTCATATAGCTCTTCTGATAATGACATTTCTGACTTGTCGAGTGTATTTTCTGATTCAGGTTGTGGCCTACCCGGCTTTGTTGGTGACAGTTCAACCGAGTTGGAGAGAGATGGTCCGCCTGTAGGTTTAGTCCCAATGTTATCTTTGAACGGGGAAGGCTCAGGCGATTGCAGCTTGAGGTTGAGATAGTCGTTTGAAGATGTGAAGACATTCGCACTGTTGAATGCGTCTGATTCGAAGTGTGCCATTGCTCTTCAGCCAGATGTAGGAGCCTTATGTCTTAATATGCTGAGTCGGGCCGGTACAGGTGTCTATGTCTATGTCTAGCGATGACTCTACGCGTTGTTTATCGTGAGGGAACACTTGTTATACTTGGAGTTCTCATTTTTACGCTGCGTAACTGCGTATTAGTGAGCATTTGGGAGCTGTCTAGCGTAAATTTAGGCATCCCTTTCAAAATTACGCACTTATACAGCACTGCCTAATTTCGAGGTCTGAGCCCGAGTAGGGTCTCAGACTGAGAAGCGTTCATATCTGACCATCGAAGGACTTAGATATGAGACTGCTAGAGTTCTTTTGAAATAGGAGCTATGGGTCCAGAATTTCAGTCACCGGGCTAAGCTAAAACACTATCAGCATATCAGTCAAAACGGCCTTCTTATTTCTGCTGCCCACTCCGAGTCACACGAGTCAAATGACTCGATAACAAACTATACGCTACTGAGGACAAGACCCTCATCCACCCACTTGATGTTGAAAGTGTCAATAACAAGCTTCTCCGTTGCGCATTATAGCCCACTGCGCTTGGGTGTGCGCTATGTGCTTCTATCATGGCGGAGAAGCATAGTCCTGTACTTCTGTGGAGCTGTCAAGACTCAGGGGCGTCTGATAGAGTTTC
Source organism: Petasospora euphorbiae (assembly GCA_030567115.1). Classification (NCBI taxonomy): domain Eukaryota; kingdom Fungi; phylum Ascomycota; class Saccharomycetes; order Phaffomycetales; family Wickerhamomycetaceae; genus Petasospora; species Petasospora euphorbiae. The sequence goes on from JAJLRQ010000009.1 coordinate 4,840, forward strand.
TCGGGTACGCTTGAGTTCTATCCAACACGCGCTTATGTCCATATACATTGATGATCTGTGTAAGACTGTCGTATGGATCATAAGGGCAGCGGGGTGTGTCTCTTATTGTAATATATGGCTCGAACAATATCATGATCACCGACTGATGTAGGTTGTTCTAGTCTTATGGCTTCTCGATAGCCACATACATTGCGGACTTGATACGAAGCTATAGCCAACTCTTGCACAAACTTTGTATTTGATGCCATTCAGAGTTTTGACGTGCGTAGCATGTCTCTGCGTTGCAATGCATCCGATTGATGTTTCTGGGCTCTGGTGGAAGGTTTTGGTTGGCCTGTCGGAGATTTACAAGTAAGCACGTGTGTATATCGGTGAAGAGTCTTTCTTCATTACGTATCGTGAACCTTCTTGAGTGATTACTTTCCCATTATCAGTATCAAAGTATCGACTTCTAGTACTTCATGGGAAATGTGCTAGGGGGATATGCCTCTATTGGTGCCTCAAGATCACCGAATCCGTCAAGCCAATTACAAACGGTCCAACTGCATAAGCTCCGTAAAGCAGCCCACATATAACTTTTTGGCCAACGGCCTTCCAAGTTCACCGCTTCCTTCAATGCTGGTCCTCTTCCAACTGAATGAAGTTGAGTGGAATGTACAAGTTATGAGCCCTGGTGTACCGGAACTATCTCCTCATCGGTCCAAAAGGCCGGCGTAACCGGGCCGGGGTTTTTTCCAAATTGGTATACCTTTAGCTGGATGAGAATTTTTGACTTGGTGATACGAGATACCGATACCTTCTAAGTGCCGCAGTGGTGGCTTAACCGTACCAGGACCCTCACCAAGCATATCAAGATCTGCACAGAAAAGCCCTTTTACTGAAGTTGCGGTCATTGCATTATCACCAAAACTGTCTTCTTATCCATAGCTCCCAAGCCTCCTAATTTTGCTCATCCCATCACGACATCGATCTACGATAAGACCCGTCAATCACCAACTACTGTAAGAAGCTCAATCACATGTCTAACACACAACCCATAGAGCTAAAAACCCTCGATAACAAGCTTGCCACTTTATCTGAGTCCACACATGAATTAGATGACTCAACAGTTAACACGCCAATATTGGGCACTGGCTCCAGAGACTCCTTTGAGTTGGAGCTGGAGTCTTCCTATCCTCGCCCTCCAGAATTCGTCATTGATAGGAAATTCGGCCAGATACTATTTGTATTATGGTTTGGTAATTTCCTGACAAGTTTAGATGGAACTATTGTCTCCACCACAATGTCCAACATCGCTGCGGACTTCGAACAGAGTAATATGGTTACATGGATCGCCACATCGTATTTACTCACATCCACGGCGTTCCAACCATTATATGGTAAGACTTCTGATATCCTGGGAAGAAAGGAATTACTTCTTTGTGCACAAGCCCTCTTCTGCTTGGGCATTTTGCTCTCTGCATTCGCCATCAACATTCAAACCCTGTCTATTGCTAGAGCTATAGCCGGTATGGGAGGCGCCGGCATCTTTGCACTTTCCAGTATCGTCATCAGTGATGTTGTCCCTTTGGCCCAAAGAAGTGTATTTATGGGTTATGGAACCATTGTAGGGAGTGTATCGCAGATGCTCGGTGGTCCAGTTGGTGGGCTGTGTATCGTCACTATTGGATGGAGAATGATGTTCTTGTTATAGGTGCCGTGTCTATTAATCTGCATGGCCATTCTATGGTTCAAAATCGAAATCAAAGTGGAGCATATCCCTGAAGGACAGGAGAAGTACTCGAAGGAAAACTTGAAAAGAATCGATATTGGCGGTATCATCACATTAAATCTTGCAGTGTCGTCTGTGATCTTCCTGCTATCAGCGAATGAGAACACTGGTACCGCATATAAAGCCATTTTCACAACAATCCTGGGTCTGTCAATCATCGGATATGTCTTAGTGGAGAAGTACGTTGCTGTGGAAAAGATCATTGACCCAGAGATTGTCAAGGGACAGATCGGTGTTCTAGGAGCTATCAATGGTATTAGTTCATTGGCACTCTATATGGTACTGTTCATCATTCCGTTGTACCTCCAGATTGTTCAGGACATCAGTGTCACTAAGATCGGGTTCTACACGATGTTCTTTGTCGTGGCCACTTCATTCGGCTCATTGTACTCAGGATATGTCATTAGAAAGTACGACAAGTCAGAGGAGCAGACAATGGTTGCCGGTGTGGATAGCTCGTTCAAGCTCTTCATTGTGCAAGGACTTGGCTTTCTACTTTTACTTCTGGTGGTAGTCTACACTGAGCCCGCATCTTCCGGTTTGTTCTGGAGAGTCATGCTTGTGGTGTCCTTGATCATCTCTGGATTTGGAGCCGGTGGATACGGTGTTGGAGTAAGCATATTTGTCATTGGTAAAGCCGGAAGACGACAATAGGCCAGTGCCAATACCGTTGTTTCTCTGGTGAAACAACTCGGTAACGTTCTTGGTGTCTCCATCTCCCTTGCGGCCTATACAAAGTCGCTCTACTCGCATCTGAACATGTTCTTCACTGAGTCTGGTAATGTTGACTATGTGGAGCAGCTGATGAAGGATTCCGGATTCATAAAAGCAGGGCTTCCTGTTGAGTTCGTTGATGATGTGCTGGGCTTCTACAGGGCCAGTATCTGTCAGGCTTTCTACATTCCTCTCTATCTCTCTGTGTTTGGTACTGTTGTAATGTTTTTCCTGGATCGCCAGGTGAAGAAGGAGTTGTGGTCGTGAATCGTGTTTGTAATGTATCCATCAATGTCTAATCTCATTTCGCCTCCTTCTCTCTCTCTAGCACCGCTGAAACTAAGCGGTGTTGTTCTGTCGTTAGTAGCTTGACTAATGTGACATTGTAGCTGTAGTTACAAGTTCCTCCAAACAATAATCACTTGTATTGACCTGTGCCTAATATTGCTGATCACATGGATCTCCATCACAAGTAGGCGTTTACGTTCTGGATAAACTCGTAGAACCAGGCAACAGTCTCCAGATGAGCATCCAACTCAACCCTCTCGTCTATAGCATGAGCATTCATTGAGCTTCCGCGCTTAATTGGAGACCATCTGTAAATATTCTCAGTCAAAGCCCAGTAGTGCTTAGTGTCGGTGTTACCAGTCATCACGGATGGTGCAACGAACACCTCCTTGGACACGTCTGTACCCCAGACCTCGGAGTCGTAAATAGCAAAGTCCTCATATATATGTTTCGTAGTACCAGCTAAGATATCCCATGGCTTGCTATCCTTGATTGGAGTAGCTGGTGCTGGGTTCAAGTCACCCTCCGAGGACAAAATGAAGTGGCCTGCTGGGGTAGCGTCACTAAGTTCATCACCAAATGCGGAGACACCCAGGTTGTACTTCTCAGCAATGGCATTCACGCAATCAGTGATGTGTTGCTTCACCTCCTGGACAGAGAACTCGTAGCTGACTCTGTGGTTTACCCTGAGAATGACCTCCTCAGGAAGGGCATTAATCTTAACGCCTCCGTGAATGATATCAACAGCGCGAGTAGTAGACAAGACAGCCTTGTTCAGTGGGTCCTCACCCAATATTTCCAAAGCCAAGCTCTTCATCTTGTCGTTGTCCAAGTTCAACAAGGCGGTTCTAAGCGTGCTGTTCATGTCTTGTGAGTACTTGGCCTGACATTGCAATGTCTGATAGAATGGGTTCTTGTCAGAGATGTCAAGTGGGTACTCCTCTTGCTCAATTAGCACTGCCAATTCGCTCATCATACCAATGGCAGTGTGTCTTGGAGGGACGGAACTGTGTCCACCTGGTGTATTTAGTTTGATCTCAATGTCAACGTAACCTTTCTCGCCTGTAGCTGGCATGGCGAAACGTGAGCCACCAATGTCAGAGACTCCAAGACCACCTTCATCGACAATCAGGGCAAGTCCATCTTCGCCAAATCTCTCTAAGAGGTACTCCGAAATGGTGCCTGCACCTTGATATCCACTAGACTCCTCGTCGAATCCCAAAGCCACAACGATTGTTCTCTTAGTCTCGTAACCTGATGACAGGAGCAGCTCCAATGCCTCATAAATAGACGTCACAACGTTCTTACAGTCACTTGCACCTCTTCCCCAAAGCCATTGACCATCGAAGTATGCCTCAGTTGGTGGGTATGTCCATCTGTCAACAGTCTCAGGTGGGATAGGAACCACATCCTGATGGCCAGTCAACATCATTGGCTTCAACTTTTCATCTGTACCTTGAAGAACGTAAACCAATCCATGGGTATTGACATGAACCAATTCGGCCTTCTCGTGGAACAATGGGAATGTCTTCTTGAAGTAGCTTTCAAGCTCGTAGAATACTTCCCATCTAGGATCCTCGCCAACTGGGCCCAGATCGTCAAAAGAGGGAGAATAGATCTGAACAGCTCCAGCCCAGGCTTGTAATGACTGGTTACGGTACTCCTCGGAACGGAAGTAATCAATGGACTTGATACCATCAAGAGCTGGTGGTGTGATCTTCTCTGGAACAGGACAGACCTGTGAGTATTCCATTGGCTTTGTTATGTATTCAAGTAGATGGGTGTCCTCGTTGTGCTTGGATTTGGATGAGCAGAGTGACCAGGACAAGCAACCAACAGCAGCGAGGGCAGTGGTCCAGAGACCAACTTTTCTCCAGCGTTGGTGAGTAGATTCTGTCGAGCTGTAGACGTCCTTCTCTGATAATGAGATCTAAGACATTGTTAAATGAATTGACGATATCTCTATTCGTGCTGCCTCAAACTTGCCTAAACGTCGTGACGCTGAAGGCTTTCGAGAGGTGGAGCGGAACTGGGACTGTGTCGGACTTTATACGGTTGTCACTTATCACTCACGAAGTGGGATCTCAATCAAATGAGCGTCCTTTGCATCAGATAGCGCCAAAGGGCGGCCTTTCGCATACCCTTCCGCATTTGGAGATAAGTCCGCTCTGCTCTGTGATACGTTACTGCTGAGGACCATGCTCTGGAACCTGGCAACACTTTACTACGGATGATCAAGAGATGTGATCATCTATAACGGGATGCTTTTCGGTGCTGAGTGCCCAGTGAATTGGTCACCAGCTGCAATTGGTGAATCATAATAAGTGATTGGTGAAGAGAGCAGCCGGCTTCATCGGCAGATACCCAGGTTGGAGCTATCATTACCCTACCTTCTCGGGCCGAGCTGGAAAGTGCTGGGGCCGCACCTCTTCACATTAACAGTCATAGTCTCATGATCTCTATACACTCTGCCGATAGGAAGCTTCTCGAGTTCTCTCTGCCTCACTTCTCATTGCAAACAAAAAATACCACAGATGGTTGCTCTCAGTGATTCAGCCTCCTCAGAGGACCTTCTACGCGGTAGTCACACAGCTAATGCCAGAATCACAGACACGGGAATCTACCTCCAGAGTCAGTCTCTCTCACTCTCACGAGAGGGGAGTTCTGGTTGTCTTGCCCCACTGTGCACTCCCTCTAGCACCACATCTGCCTCCTCAAGATCAAACATCCCGTACGAAGACATCCTCAGCGTCAGGCTGGTTGACCCTGCAGATGGATCCACCAGTGAACACCAAGTCTCCGTGACATTTGCACACAGAGTTGGCGACCATCTCGAACCCACGTCACTCACACTGACAATCCCACATCAGGGGCGTGGTTCTCAACTCATCGACACCATATATCAGAGATCATATCCTGGTACTACGCCAAAGAAACGCGTTGTTGTTCTTGTCAATCCCCACGGAGGTAAAGGCAAGGGTCTCTCCCTTTTTATGAAGCGTGCCAAACCGATCCTGGATGCTGCAGAGTATCAAGTTGACATCATAGAGACAGAGCGTCATGGGCATGCAACCGAGATTGCACAAACACTGGAAGTAGAGATGTATGACATTATTGCATGCGCATCGGGGGATGGTATCCCATATGAGGTGTACAACGGATTGTACAAACGCTCTGACCGTGTGTATGCCTTGAACAAAGTCGCAGTGACACAGTTGCCTTGTGGATCAGGAAACGCAATGTCTAACTCGTGCCATGGTACTAACGAGGCCTCTTATGCCGCATTGTCGATGGTGAAGTCCAAAGTTGTCAATGTTGATTTGATGGCATTGACACAGAATGGTGAGACTACCGTGTCGTTCTTATCACAAACATTCGGTATCATCGCAGATGCGGATATCGGTACAGAACACCTGAGATTCCTAGGGCCCGTAAGATTCGATATTGGAGTGGTTCAAGGAATCCTCACTGGCAAGAACTACCCTTGTGACATTGCCATCAAGTATCTCGCAAAGGACAAGGATGGTTTGAGATCGCATTTCGATGAGTAGTCTAAACTCATTGATGACAAGAACAACACGGAAATCACAGAAGAGAACTTGAAGCTCAAGTACGACCCTGAAGCTGATGTTCCCGACGACTGGGAATACATTGATCCCGACTACGCTAACTCGATATCAGTCTTTTACACAGGCAAGATGCCCGTGATCTCACCAAACGTGAACTTTTTCCCAGCATCGCTACCTAATGACGGGGCAATTGACCTTGTGATGATGAGCTCCAAGACACCGTTGGCCAGTCAGGTGCCGATTATGCTCTCGGTTGACTCCGGAAAACATGTTGACTCTCCTTACGTCGTCCACTCAAAGATCCTTGCCTACAGACTTACACCAAGATCAGGTACCAAAGGCTTCTTGTCTATTGACGGTGAGGCGTATCCATTTGAAGAGTACCAAGTAGAAGTGCTGGCCAACGCTGCGAAGACTTTGGCGAAGAATGGGAGCTATGTGGAGACCGGCTTCTGATTGGCCAGCATTAGGCTCCAATGGCGGGACCTTGCGAGTCACGCATGTTGCCCTTGATATATATTCTCGACAATATCATCCTTATATACACACATCTCGCATAATATCCACTAAAAGCCGTGAAAGCATAGTAAAGTCCTGAACCACAGCCCATGAGCTCTCTCGATCCGGTGTTCGGATGTTTCGGGAATAGCGATCTCGGGCAACGGGTCCACCCGACGTTTGGCTCGAAACTGGAAACGTCACCACCATAAACAGCTCAATTGGTATCAGCTGAGAGGCTTCAACCACAATTGATCAGCTTGCTGTCAGTAACTCCACAGACTTTCCATAAACAACAGAAATGGAGCAAATCAACCTTTCCACACACGGCAAAGATATCCAGAAGGCCTACGAGAACATCGTTAAGGGCGAGGGCGACTACACCTGGGTCGTCTACGGTCCTGACAGCTCAAAAGCTTACAAGGTTGCTGAGACTGGCTCTGACTTTGATGAGTTCCTTGCTGCCTTTGACGAGTCTGCCATCCAGTTTGGTCTTGCCAGAGTGAACCCACCGGGCTCTGATGTCTTCAAGAACTTGCTCATTGGTTGGTGTCCAGACTCCGCCCCACTCAAGTCAAGATCCTCGTTCGCTCAGAACTTTGCTGAGGTTTCCAGACTTTTGAAGGGCTACCACGTTCAGGTTACTGCCAGAGACTCTGATGACTTGGACAAGCAGGAGCTTCTGTCAAGATTGAGTGCCGCTGCTGGTGCCCGTTACTCCATTCAGGCTGCTAGATCCAACGCCCCAGTTAATGCTGCATCAACAAGACCTGCTCCAGCTGCTAAGCCTTTTGCTCCAAAACCAGCTGCTCCAAAGCCGGCCTCAAAGCCTACCCCAGCTCCAGCTCCAGCTCCTTCTAAGAAGTTCGAGCCACCAATCATCAAGCCAGCTGCTCCAAAGAAGGTCGCTGTTGATGAGGACGAGTGGAATGAGCCAGAGGTTGAGGAGAGAGATTTCACCAAGAACCCTTTGAAGGCTAACGTTCCAGCTTGGAAGCCAATTGGTCGTGTTAACTTGCAGGAGGTCATTAAGGAGGAGAAGGCCAGACCAGATCCAAGACTGGAGGTGGAACAGCTTAAGGAGCAGAGTAAGATCAAGAGAGAGCAGGAGATTGAGGACTACTTGCTCAAGGCCAAGTCAGCCCCAACCACTGCCAAGGCACCAGTTCCAGCTGCCGGCTTGAACAAGACACAGCCACTTGGTGGTATCTCCAAGAACTTTGGTTCCGCTAGCGGTAAGACACCAGCTCAATTGTGGGCCGAGAAGAAGGCTAAGGCTGCTGGTTCACCAGCCCCATCATCCGCTCCAGTCTCAGACGCACCTGCTGAGGAGGAGGAAGAGGAGGAGTCTGTTGCTGACTTGAAGAGTAAGTTCGAAGAGATCAACGTCCAGGCACAGCAAGAAGAGGAGGAGGAAGAAGAAGAGCCACAGCCAGAAGCTGAACAGGAGTCTGAGCCAGAGCAGGTGTCAGAGGAAGAAGAAGAGACACCAGCCCCAGCTCTTCCAAGCAGAGGTGCTGTGCCACCTCCACCTCCATCTAGAACACCACAGCCTGTTGAAGAGGAGGAGTCTGAGCCAGAACCAGAGCAGGTTGAAGAGGAGCAGGAGGAGGCCGGTGCCGTGGCCATCGCTGAGTATGACTACGAGGCCTCTGAGGACAACGAGCTGACCTTCGCTGAGGGTCAGAAGATTGTTAACATTGAGTTCATCGATGAGGACTGGTGGCTCGGTGAGTTGGAGTCCGGTGACAGAGGTCTCTTCCCATCCAACTACGTCTCTTTGCAGTGAGTGTAAGAAAAGGGGGGCTCAATGACATTTGCCCCACACTCTGTGTACTTCTTAGACAGTAATTTTATATATATAGTTCTCCCTTCTGCAAGGATTATTTAATTGTAGGTTCATTCCATCCTCATCTTTGGCAGTTCTGCTTATGTAACTGTCAGCGCGCTTCACTAAAATTTTAAAATCTTTTGGCACATAAGCTCATCAAGTTATCGGTCAAAACATATCTTCAAGTCTATATTCGCTGCTCAAAATGGTTACTTTCAGTTGTGAAGTAAGTCGTATTGCATCTTTCATCATTAAGCCAAACTTCCGCTAACAACTACACCCCAGGTTTGTAACGAGTCTCTCGCTAAGAAAAAGCTTGATCAGCACACACAGAGATGCTACGGTGCCTACTTCACCTGTATCGACTGCTCCACCACCTTCAACGGCAATGACTACAGACAGCACACACAGTGTATCACAGAAGATGAAAAGTACCAAAAGAAGTTGTACAGACCGAAAAAGGGAGCTAAGCAGCAGGAGCAGAAGCCAAAGGAGCAGCAAAAGCCAAAGGTGGAGCCAAAGGTGGAGCCAAAGAAGCCAGAGCCTGTCAAGGAGATCAAGGCCACGTCGGATAACAAGATCACCAAGCCATCGCTGAAGGAGCATAAGGGTAAGGATCTCTACAAAGCCCTGAAGAAGCTCTCTAAGGACGAGAAGAAGGAGCTCTTGAAGAGAATCACCATCACTGAGGATGGTTCATTGAAGCTTGATTGATCTACATCACTTTCACCTGTGCACATTAAATTTCCCTATAATTGTATAGAAAACAGTATCATTTGTTGAGTCCACGAGAGATCTTGTTGTAAAATTGGTGCATCGTATCCTGTGGGAACGTCAAGTCATCAAAGAAGTAGTCGGGCAAGCACTTCTTCAGGTCCTCAATCTCGTCCGTAGTGTTTGCAGGCTCGTACTCGATCTCAGAAGAGTCGTCCTTCTTGATTATCAGTCTGTAATCCAGGACTCCATTCTTGCCTGACTGCGAACAGGCAAACACAAGGGATCTCTCATTCTCGAACGTGTTGTGGATCCTCAGTCCAACAATATGTTCCATCATATCCAGGATCAACTCCTTCTCGTATTCACTCTCTTCTGAACGAGTGTTGGTCTCTTGCGAGTTCCTCTCGAGTTGCTTCTCCAGCTCCGAAATGCGACTTAGAGCCCTCTCCACCTTCATGGACAGGCTCTCATTCTTCTCCGAAAGTTCCTGGATGAGGTCGTCGGCTGCTCTGGCTCGAGCGTCTGACGCTGTCTTCAGCTCTGAGAACAAGTGATCTGCTTTTGTCGTCTTCAAGTCGTCCAGTACAGCAGTCAGCTTCGGTATGTTCTTGGCAGCGAATGTCTGATTGATTGCGTTCTCAGCTTTAGCGAAGGGGTCCGAAGAGGGCTTTCTAGCGCCGGTTATAGAGGAGGCGCCAACAATCGATTTTCTCACTGGGGAAGGGATTCTGGAGAATTGTGGTTTCGTAGGAGATGAAGGTGCCTGGAATGTCGTGCTAGGCTGCTTCTTGAGTGCATGTTGTGTGGGCTCGTTTGGCTTTGTAGTGGTCCCTAGAAGTAAGGTGGAGTCGGTCGTTAGTTCAGATTTTAGCTGCTTGTTCTTCTTCTTCTTCTTCTCTGTCGTTGATGTCTCTGCACTTAGGTCGTTAAGCACGGGTTTCTTATCATCTGTAGGGACTGTGACTGTAGAGGCATCGGCCTGAGAGGCATTGGCAACAGAAGTGTCGGCTTTGGGATCATTGGTCTCCCTATCGGCTTTTTGTACGGCGCTCTCATTGGCAGCGTGGTCCTCTTCCTCGTGCACGCTCTCATCCACGGTTTTTCTAGGTCTTCCTCGTTTGGTCTTCTTCTGAACAGCTGCAATTGAACAGAGTTAGTCACGCTCCACAAACGGTGACACTCGAACGGAGGCAGATCCAAATACTCACGCTCCACAACTGGTGTCTCAATCTGCCCAGTCTTCGCTGACTCGTCTTCCACCGCCTTTTTAGTGGAGGCTCTTGTCGCTCTTCTCTTCGGCGGCATGCTGGCTGGGTACCGAACTTCACCTTAACCTTAGTGCGGTGTGGTATTAGCTCTCTGTTTGTTTACCTTTTTTGGCCGCCATCGCTAGATGCCATATCGCTGGGGTAACGTTACATCCGCTCACCACCTCAAATTCGGCAGGCGCCGCTCTTCCGAACTCCGAGCCGTTGTTGCCCCGTCCATGCTTCTGTCATTCTGCAACGGGTCGGCTGCTGCGTGTGTGTGCTTCTTTTTTTTTTTTTTTTTTTTTTGGGCCTTGGTCTGACCCGCCAAGGCCCACGGTCGCGCGCCCGATTGTCGACAGGAGGAAAAAACCAAAAGGTGAAAGAAAGTGGCTAAACGCCAGGACCCAGAAGCAATCACCCAGCTAAAACAACCAACAGCGTCGGCTATTAGTGTTACTCCTCAACTGGTTCATCTACACCCCGAACCACCGGACTTCAGCTATTCCTCCGCCCTTGCCCACGCCGCCAAACGCTCAATCCTTTGCGTCCAATCGCGCGTTACCGCTGTCACAACAACACCGTTTCAACCTTAACAACAGCACCCTGGTCTGTTCCTGCCTGCCCACGATCGACAAGCCCATATTCGAGAGTAGCAACCACGCACAATTGAGCTAACAATGTCTTACGCCCCAAGACCGCAGAACTTCCAGAGGCTCAATGAGCTTTTGGAGGCAATCAAGGAAGAGTTCGAGAACGTCAACAGCGAGGCCTCCAACTTCAGATTACACAAGAATGAGTACGACCTCAAGTTCTCCCAGCAGACCAGCGAGATGCAGCAGATCAGACAAACTGTTTACGAGCTCGAGATGGCCCACAGAAAGATCAAAGAGGCCTACGAGGACCAAATCAACAGACTCAAGAGCGAGCTGGAGATGAAGGATAGACAACTCGCTCAGCATCAGCACGGCAACGGTGTCACGAATCTCCCAAAGCCTGCCAGTTATCCGTTCGCACAGGCTTCTACAAGCAACACTCCACAACAGCAGCAAGCGCAGTTGCCACCTGTCCAGCAGCAGCTCCCACCAACTCAGGCTCAGGTCCCTCCACAGCAGACACACCAGCTGCCTCCAGTTACAGCTCCTCAGCCACCAGCTCAGCCAAAGCCTGAGAGCACACCTGCTCCTGCTCCATTGGCTGCTATTCAGCCTCCACAGGCTGCTGCTCCTCAGGCCTCCACCCCATCTACTCAGCCTGCTGCTCCAGCTCAGGCTCCATCTGTAGCTTCCACACCAGCTGCCGCTGCTTCTGCCACCCCAACTTCCACACAGGTTGTCCCAGCTGCTGGTGAAGGCAACAACTACCTTGTCCCAGTCGCTGCCAGGGCCACACACAACAAGCAGATCCCACCTTTCCTCCAGGACCTGGACTCCAATTCCGTCCCAGCTCATTTGAAGAAGATGCAGCAAGACTACTACATCCTGTACAACCCAGCTTTGCCAAAATCAGTTGATGTTGAACTCGTTCACTCTCTTGACCACTCCTCTGTTGTCTGTTGTGTTCGTTTCTCCAACGATGGTAAATTCTTGGCTACAGGTTGTAACAAGACCACACAGGTCTTTGGCGTTGAGACTGGTGAGCTCGTTGCTAGATTGAGTGACGACAACTCTGCTGCTGAGAACGCTGGTTCTTCTGCTGACTTGTACATCAGATCTGTTTGTTTCTCCCCAGATGGTAAGTACCTGGCCACAGGTGCTGAGGACAAGGTTATCAGAATCTGGGATCTCTCCACCAGAAGAATCACCAAGTACTTGAAGGGTCACGAGCAGGACATTTACTCATTGGACTTCTTCCCAGATGGTCAGAGACTTGTCTCTGGTTCTGGTGACAGAACCGTCAGAATCTGGGACTTGGCTTCAGGTCAGTGTTCTTTGACTTTGTCCATTGAAGATGGTGTTACCACTGTTGCTGTCTCTCCAGATGGTAAGCTCATTGCCGCTGGTTCCCTTGACCGTACTGTTCGCGTTTGGGACTCTTCTACTGGTTTCCTCGTCGAGAGATTGGACTCTGAAAGCGAGGCAGGTACTGGTCACAAGGACTCCGTTTATTCTGTAGCCTTCACCTCTGACGGTTCTGAGGTTGCCTCTGGTTCTTTGGACAGAACCGTTAAGTTGTGGGCCCTGAAGCAGGTCAACAGCACAGCTGCTCCAGTCAAGAACGTCACAGCCTGTGAAGTCACATACGTTGGACACAAGGACTTTGTCCTCTCCGTCTGCTCTTCTCCAGATGGTAACTACATTCTTTCCGGTTCTAAGGACCGTGGTGTCATCTTCTGGGAGAAGAGAACGGGTGACCCATTGTTGATGTTGCAGGGTCACAGAAATTCTGTCATCTCTGTCTCTGTTGCCAACACTGCCATCAGTGGTGCCGGTATGTTTGCTACCGGTTCTGGTGACTGTAAGGCAAGAATCTGGAGATGGAACAAGGCCTGAAGGGTTACGTTTGTGATTATTTTGACGGGCTGGCTCGTCCTGAAGATGACGACACGAAAGACGATGAGTTGGAGAGGTGTGATGAATTTTGTGGCAACAGTTGAGATGATTTAACAGGGTGAAAAAGGAAATGATATGACTCACGATGGAGACTCCCTGCTCCGCTCCGATGGTCTCTGTATTTTTAGATTTTGAGGTCCCATGATGGCTAGTTTGCATGTACTGGAGCTTTCTATGTTTGTACTATACTCACAAGGTTGGTATATGTTGTGTTCACGCATACTATTCTTGTCTTTTTGGTAGTGGCTTGTTGCAATAGACCATTCCATTGGGCCCACTGTATGCCATGTACACTTACGTTTTGTTTTTGAATTTATATACACGATAAGCTACGAATTTGAGCAGCAGTAGATTGGCTGTTGTTGATTTTGTTGCCTAAATGCATCATTCCTTCACTGCAATGTCTTTGGATTACCTTCAGCATCAACGAGACAGTCGGTGGTATCTTGAGGACCACCACCAACCTTTGTTAGGATAATTCTAGAAACACCCTTGTACAGCTCCTCATCCAAAGCGAATGGCAAAGTACTCTCGATCTTCTCAAACTCAGCAGTGAAGGCAGAAAGCTGCTCAGTGGTGTACTTAGACTCCCAACCCTGGACCTTGTCAAACAGCTTATAAAGGAAGGCGAAAACCTTAGACTCGTTCTCCTCCAAATAGTAGATGACGGCGTTTGGACCAGCGTCGAAAGTGTAGGCAGCAACTGTCTCACCATAGAACTCGTTCATGGCGTGGATCAGCTTGATGACCTTCTTGGATGTGTCGTTCAAGTAAAAGATTGGAGGGTATGAGTCCAAACACGTGGCATGGAAGGAGTTGGAGTCCTTCATGGTCAAGTCGGCGAAAGTGGCGAAGTCCTTGTCAACGATAGACTTCTTCATCTCCTCGAATCTCTTTGGAACAACCTCCTTGATTCTCCACTGGAACAAGTCGGAGGACTGGACAGTGGTCTGCATACCGCTGGTGGATGGAGTGTCCTTCTTGTCAGCGCTGACAACCAAAATGGCGGCCTTCATGTTAGACCAGTGCTCAAGAGGAGCAACTTCAACGGCCTTAGAGTCTGATCCATCAGCCTCATCACCCATCTCCCAGGCGACGTAACCACCGTAGACAGATCTGCAGGCTGAGCCTGAGCCCTTTCTGGCAATCTTGGAGATTTCAGACATGGACTGTGGCAACTGGTAGAGCTTGGCGATGGCGCAAACCAAGGCAGCAAAACCGGCAGCTGAGGAGGCAAGACCGGCAGCTGTTGGGAAGTTGTTCTCGGAGACGATCTGGAGCTTCCATGTGGAGATTTTTGGGAGGGAAGCGTCGGAATCCTCGAGCTCCTTACGGAGTGTTCTGAGATCTTTGAGACAGTTCTGTGTTCTCTCGGAGGACAGAGACTCCTCCTTGCCGTTGAGCCACAACTTGTCCTCTGTGAAGGTCTCTGATGTGGCAACTGATGTCAATGTACGGAGGTCATCCTGGGAAAGTGTGACAGAGATGGATGAGTTGGTTGGCAAGTTGAGAGTCTTGTCTCTCTTACCCCAGTACTTGAGGGTCTGCCAATGCGGTTAGTAAAGGCCACAAGATGTCGGCGTGGTGGTAGCACATACCGCAATGTTCACTGGAGCAGTGGTGGTAGCAGTGTAAACGGTCATTTTATAAGGATGGAGCACGAGATTCCAAGCACATCCACCCTCACGAGGCCTCCGTGCACGCGTTGAAGTGGAAATTTTCGATCTCGTGCTATACGAGCTGCCATCGGCGCGTGGAGATACAAGAGGTCGTTATGTAATAAAGTGGCGATGCTGAGTCAGAGCTGCGGTACGCGACCCCATCGCCACCTTTGTTTACCTTTCAACGCCATCAATTAGACTTATCTCTCTTCATAGGAAGCTTCTTGCTGTGGTTTTAGCACTGGAAGAGAATGTACAGACGTCCAGCAGGGGCCAGGCCAAATGCCCCTTTCAAGGCGCCGCGGATGACCACGCCGTCTTCGTCATCGTCAGGCGAGCCCTCATCACGCACTGGCTGCTCTCTCACTGCCGCCACTACAGTCTCCAAAGAGCAGGAGACGGCCGCCAGTGTTGTTGTGAGACCAGCTGTGCCAAAGCGAACGTATCCGAATGTGCTACGGCCTAGTGCTGTGCCCAAGAGGCCCAGACACGAGCCGCAAACGGCGTCTGTTGAGACTCCTAGCTCTCAGACGGGTGATGAGCGCCTACGATACTACGAGGTTGTATGGCGCAAGTACACCACCAAGAAGAACAAGACGTGGGATGGGGACGGTGTTGTCATTGTGTCGTCGGCGTTTGTGTCGTTTCGACTAGATCAGTCGGACAACTTCAAGGAGAGGTCTCGCATCTCGAATGTGTCAAAGTTCACCACCGACGGGGTCTTCTCTATGGGGTCTTTCGAGCTTGAAGTCATGGGTGAAATCGAGGACCCAAAGCTGATTGAAGCTATCAGATCATACACTAAGACAGGCGTGATGAAAGTCGATGCTCAAGATGAACCTTCTCCCATTCACAAAGCTGTGAAGGTAAAGCGTGAGCCAGGACCTCTGAATAAGCAATTCAAGCAGGTTCTTCCATCTGCAGCACAACTCTCCGCCAAACCTAAAAGGGGTGGACCGCTATTCGACTCGTCTCTCCCAGACGCTATCGTAATGAAGAAGAACGTGGATGATGAAGTAGACGTGGTGGTCGATCCAATACTGGCCAAGCACCTCAGGCCTCACCAGGTGAAAGGTGTACGCTTCCTTTATGAGTGTGTGATGGACTTGAGAGGTTTTGATGGAAACGGGGCATTGCTAGCTGACGACATGGGACTTGGAAAAACTCTCCAGACCATCGCTTTGGTCTGGACGCTTCTCAAGCAGTCACCTAGGGGTTTTGAATATCCTGTTGCCAGTAAGATACTGATTGCATGTCCAGTGACTTTGATTGGCAACTGGAAACGAGAGTTCAAAAAGTGGTTGTCCGTCAACAGAATTAATGTGCTGACCCTTCATAGCAAAAACACCATTTCGCAAGACCGTCAAGATGTCAAAAATTTTGCACGCACAAGGGTTTATCAGGTGTTAATCATGGGGTATGAGAAGATCTTAAACATGAAAGAGGAGCTAGCACACACTAATTTCGACTTGCTCATATGTGATGAAGGCCATCGACTCAAGAACAATTCAAACAAGACGCTTCAGGCCTTGAACTCCCTGGGGATTGAGAGAAAGGTCTTATTATCAGGAACACCCATCCAGAACGATCTGTCGGAGTACTTCAACATCATTGACTTCATCAATCCAGGCATTCTCGGAACATTTAATCAGTTCAAGAAGAAGTATATGAACCCAATCCTAAGATCAAGAGATGTTAACTGTGCGAATGAAGTTGCTAGAGAGGAGGGAGAGCTGAGGTCTCAGGAACTCATTGCACTAACTAAGCCATTCATTCTCAGACGAACAGCAGCTGTGATATCTAATCATCTCCCACCGCGTACTGATGTTGTACTATTCTGTCCACCAACCAACTCACAAGTGAAGTTGCTCAATCAAGTGCTGAATTCTCACAATTTTCACAGAATGATGGATTCTGCCACTCCATCTGGTGCTGGCTCCTTAGGTCTCATCACTATGTTCAAAAAGATATGTAACTCACCGACATTGGTGCTTGATGACAAGATATTCAAGGAGATAGGTGAGACTGTCATGACAACGCAAACTGCAAGTGGTAAGCTCTTGGCCTTCCAAGATTTACTTATGGAAATATTCAAACGTGGGGAAAAGGTTGTTGTCGTGTCTAACTACACTTAGACACTTGATATACTCCAGAATATCATAACGAAGCTGAATTTGACACACCTACGATTAGACGGATCTACACCAAAGAAGGATAGAGATTCTATTGTCAATCTGTTTAATACCAGTCCGCAAAAGGCTAAGTTTGCCTTTCTCTTATCGTCCAAATCTGGAGGAGTTGGGCTCAACTTGATTGGAGCTTCGAGATTGATCCTGTTTGACAATGACTGGAACCCTTCTGTTGACCTACAAGCCATGGCACGTATTCATAGAGATGGCCAAAAGAGACCAGTGTTCATCTATAGATTAATAACCACCGGGTGTATCGATGAGAAGATCTTCCAAAGACAGCTGATGAAGAACAACCTCTCAGATAAGTTTCTGGACAACAAGAGTGGCTCAACGGATAACTTGTTCGAAATGGAGGATCTACGAGACTTATTCACGGTAAATGAGTCTACGAAAAGCAACACGCACGATCTAATGGGGTGTCCGTGTAATGGCAATGGAGAAGAACTCCAGGTAGAGGAGTGCGCTGATGTGGGAGATTCCAAGCCAATAACTCCAGCCTTGAGGAGAGAGCCTAGTTGGATGTCTGCCCTGGACGTGAAAAATGCAGCACCAGATGATTCGAAGGCGAAGGAGTTGGAAATGAAGAAATGTCTAGTAGGATATAGACACATTGATCCTACAAACGTTGGCTCGCTTGATTGTGTGGTTGGGGATGAGGTCGCTGAGAACGTCATGACCAAAAACCCTCGGGCATTTACCTACATCCTGACCAAAGTTAATAAACCTACGCTATGAGTGAATGCACGAATTTATAATGAATTGAACTGGCAGCCACTTATTGCTGTTGTTGTTGCATTTTCTTGAGCCTCTCTTCTACTGCTCTAGCTCTTCTTTCTCTCTCCAATCTCATCCTCTGTTCAGGCGTGAGACTGTTGATGTTGACCTGGGACATCGAGACGCCACCGAGTCTTTGCTTCGACAAAGGTATGGCCGGTGTCTCTTTTTCTAATTCCGCTTGTATCAACTTCTTCTTTTCGAGCTCCTCCTGCTCTTTAGCTTCCTACTCTGCTTTCTCAACCTCTTCCCTAGATATTGGAGGCCCAACGTGAGCTTCTTCCCAGTTGTATGATGCTTCACCGAGCTCGTGTCTAATGATCTGGAACGCCTGTCTGATTGACTTATTAGAGGCAACATCGTAAGCGGTCTTTCCCTTTTCATTCTTCAATGTTGGATCGCAATGAAGTGATTTGATAAGGGGTCCAATGAGATTTTTAGAATTATGTGCAGATGCGTAGTGCAAGATCGATGGGGTGCTGAAATATTCTGAGGATGGTACAAGACTGAAATTGGCGTCGAGCTTTGACTTCTTCATGTACATCATCAAAGCTGGCATTCTTCCCTTCTTGAGCAAGTCAACGATTTTCTTAGTGTGTTCCTCCTCCGGGGAGTCTTGTTTGACCTCCTTTTCTTTCTTCTGTTGGCTGTGTTTCAACTGTTCCTGGATTTGTTTCTCCTTCAGCTTTCTTTGATCGATGGATGGCTTCTTTGTAACAGCAAGATATGTGAGATTGATCCATGCCCTACGGACCTCTTTCATCGTTGGTCTCTGGGTCGTGAAGGGGAATGATCTAATTCTCTCATCGGATGTCTTCAATGGAGCACCTTCGTAACCAACGATGAGAGCCCTCGACTGCGGCCCATTGGCACGGATGAAGACGTTTTCACATTGATCCAATAACGGTTTCCATTCCTTGAGGAGAGCCTAGATGTCCTTCTGCAAAGCAGCTTCGTTCTCACGACGCAAGTTCGAACCGGCGGAGTTTGCCTTGCCCTTCGCGTTGTCGCTTGCGGATTGAGAACCACCTTGCTTCTTTCTGACTGTGTATCTGTGGAAGGTCTTGTGTTCGATCATCTCGATGGATTGTTCAAGGATAGAAGTTCCAGGCTTCGCAGTGTTTCCCTTGGTAGAGCGTGGCCTGTGGCGAATGATGGCACCAGCGAAATGACCACCACCAACCATCAGCAAAGCAGACATCTTGTCTGCCGTCCCCTTTGAGCTTGCCCATTCCTTCAAACACTCGAGTGGGGTCTGGATCTTATTTATATCGAAAATGGACTTGTATACACCAAAGCACTTGTCATTGGGCAGCAGTTCGGACTTGAACATGATGAATGGAGACCTCGTGGCCAAGTGGCTAACAACACCCTCAGATTCCTGCTCCATGCTCAGCGCTTCGAGTTTTATGATACTCTTCTCAAAGATAGTCTCTAATTGCGATTTACCGGTCTTCTTTTCTTGGCTGTCTCGGTCCTCGTCCTCTGAATCCATGTCACTTTCCTCGGATGCTGAGATACTTTCATTCAACTCGCTTGCAAGTTCCTCAAACTCCTTTTCTGTCAGGGTTGGAAGCCCACGCTGCTCACGCTTCAAGTTGAGTCTGTGCAAATCCGACTTGTAATACTCCTTGTCTCTCTGAGTCCGTTCCACTGGACGAGGAGCTGGTGGCGGAGTACGGTCCTGGGGTTGTGGCGACATCTCCTTCGTAGTGTCGGAGTCGAAGTACATCAACTACAGGGAGTCCAGCACCCTCTTCGAAATTCCAAAGACGTACGTCTCATCCTGCTGGAGCTGTAGCTTTGACGACATTGAGTCTGGTGGTTTTACTGGTCTTAAGCTGAGATAAAGTGGAAGTTGTCGGTAGTGAAAGTTCATCTTGACATTTATACGCCCTCGCCCGCCGCTTGATCGGAGACCATGATTAGGTAAGCAGATGAGGTTGGTAATGAGTCCAGCTTTTAGTATCGAAGGTATACTGTGCAAAGTTCTAGCTGATGCATTTGTTACTCTATATGTACAAGATTGATCATCCGATTTCGTTTTCACTGGGAGCCA
This sequence comes from Petasospora euphorbiae, assembly GCA_030567115.1. NCBI lineage: Eukaryota > Fungi > Ascomycota > Saccharomycetes > Phaffomycetales > Wickerhamomycetaceae > Petasospora > Petasospora euphorbiae. The sequence goes on from JAJLRQ010000009.1 coordinate 24,713, forward strand.
AATCTGTGGCATTCCTCGAGGAAGTGGCGGATTTGCTCTGGGTCCATGAATGGGTGTGTACCGTGTCCAAAGTTGATGATGTAGTTCTTCTTACCACCACCGAAGCCCTTAATCATGGCCTCCACCTTTCTGGTGATGGTCTCCTTGGAACCGTACATGGCACCTGGGTCAATGTTACCCTGCAAAGTAACACGGCCGTTGTTGACCGCAACGGCCTCTGATGGGTCGTACAACCAGTCAAGGGAGACACAGTTGTAACCGGAGTCACAGAGGTCATCAAGGGCGTACCAGGAGCCCTTGGCAAATGCGGTGATTGGGACGTGTTCGGTGATTCCCAGCTCTTTCAAACGAAGTGGCAACTTCGCAGAGATCTGTCTGAGATATGGCAATGAGAACTCCTTGAACTCAGCTGGTCCCAACTCACCACCCCAGGACTCAAACACTTGGAGCATCTGAGCACCAGCAACAACCTGTTGGGCCAAGAACTCAACAGCAACGTCTGTGATACGCTGGAGCAACTCGTGCGAGGCCTCGGTGTACTTGTAGATCCACTCCTTAGCGAATCTGAACATCTTTGTACCACCACCTTCGGTCATGTACACGAGCAAAGTCCATGGGGCACCACAGAATCCGAGCAACGGAACTCTTCCATTCAGTTTCTTTCTCGTGAGAGTGATGGCCTTGAACGCCCAGTCCAACTCTTTCAAGACATCAACTTCCTTATGCAGCTTCTCCATATCCTCTGGCTTTCTCAAAGGGTCGGTGAAGTGTGGTCCGACTTTGTCGAGCATCTCAACATTCATACCCATAGCTTGAGGGATGACCAAGATATCACTGAAGATGATTGCAGCGTCGATGAGCCCATCAAAATGGTCAATTGGCTGGATGGTAATCTCAGAGGCGGTCTCGGCATCATGACACACCTCGAAGAAGTCACGTCCGGCCTTGACCTCGTGGTACTCTGGCAGGTAGCGACCAGCTTGTCTCTGTAGTAAGTGCGGGTTAGTTCATGAGTTCTTGGCCTGTGTTGTTTTCGACTCTTCGTTGCATTGATAGTTGGACATACCATAATCCAGATTGGTGGTCTCTCAACGGCCTCACCGCGGGCAGCCCTCAAGATGAGGTCGTTCTTCATAGGAGGGAACTGGGTCATATTGATTGTTATTCAGTTCAGTAAAATCCAGCAATTCAAACCTCACTGCCAACTCGAACAGTTGTCGGCACTTGGTTTTGCATTTATTTCTCATGTTGCTCAGACCCGAGAGCTGTGCAGGCGTGCAGCTTCGTTGACACCGTTTAAGGTTTTCCTTCGCCACTTTTCCCGATCGGGAAGGTTAGCGCTTTGGCACTTGCGCAAATATGGCGCTCGGCCCATTTGAGACGTTTGGCACAATCGCGTCCATTTACCCGAACATCTGTCATAGGCTTACTTTACTTCCTTGTTGGAACGACAATAAAAACGCTCTTTGTGACCTGGATGATCAAATGTGGGCTCTCTGGTGAAGTCCTACAGGTTCACTAAGCTTGAAAATTTTAAATTACTAGTCCTATCACGCGTTTCAATCAGGCAATTGCAGGGTTGATTAGTGTCCTTCGGCTACGAGCATCAAGCGTGGCACTAATTCTTCACACGATGGCAAACTCGCGTATAACAACACACTGTGCGATGTCAATTCATCAGTGCTCATCCTTGATACCAGCAAGACGTGTTAGCCAGCTCTCAACGATGTGCGAGCAGCTAGAAGGGATCTTCGTCTTGAGCTGCGTGGTTACCCCTCACTGTAGATGATCACCCCCAGTCGAGCAGACCTGGAACGCCCTTTAGAACCGTGACAATCAGTCTTCACTCTTTCCGACACGGTTTATTTCTTCCGCTATGCTTATCGTATATGTTTGAATCTGTGCATCCGAGGCTACAGGGCGGGGAGGCTGTGAGTGTCGGGCGTCACCGAGCAAAGCAATGCCAATACGAGCGGACATCATGATCGCAGAGGATCTGAATAAGGGTTCTAGAACGCCGATAGCTACGTCACAGTACTACTTTTGAACTCAGTGCCGAATCATCTCGTCACACAAAGTCTCCCAAGGTGCTAATGTGCACAAGTGTAGCACACATCGGGTGCTCTATCGTGCGAGCGTTGTCAGGGGGGTTCAGTTCCAGCAACTAGAACACAGTAGGACGGTGTCTAATGCGTTCAATGGCCCAAGAACTCACTAAGAGTTAGGACCCATTTCTACCCCCACATCTCGTATAAATCACCTGCCCCAAAAGGAAAAGGAATATCTAGAAGTGGGCTTCCGCTGTGCCCTTTTCTTCTTCTATATCATGTGTCTCTACCAGCTTAAACTCAAAAGCCCCTGTGTCCTGTACCAGGCTAGTTTCCCTGGTTCTGACACACTGGAGACATCTCTCGCTTACTCAAGTGCTCAGTAGACAGCTCATCATTGCTTCTAGAACTGAGGACCCATGCAATGACGTACAATCGAATCGGTCTCAACTTGTTGATTCAATGATGTCCGCTCTAGATGTTCTGCCTCTACCGGAAAAGACTTCAATGAAGTGCAGCCCAGGATGTCACCAACTTTCACTATAAATACCACAGCGTTCCAGTCTCTTATTCCTCGTAACATATTGTAGCGTACTGATGTCTGGTTCAAGTGATATTCAACACTTTGTTCGACAAGATGCTGCCTGTTACTATTCTCGGAGCCCTCGCCACCGTCCTTTCCTTCTCTGATGCGAAGATCACGCACACCAAGAAGAAGACGGAGCGCCCATAGATCCAGGGTAAAGAAGTCACCAACCTGTTCAAGAGAAGTGGCACTTGCAAACTGCCCTCAGACAAGGGAATTGTTGCCGTGCAAAAGACTGGTGACAACGCAGGATGGGCCATGCACTACGACCAAGCATGCACGTATGGATCCTGGTGTCCATTTGCCTGCCCACCCGGTAAAGTTATGAACCAGTGGGATCCAAGCGTCACGACATACACCTACCCGGAGTCCCAGTACGGTGGTTTGTATTGTAATGAAGAGGGTGAGTTGGAGTACCCAAGAGATGGAGACTGCTGTGTCGATGGTGCAGGGACACTGATTGCTGATAACAAAGCGAGCGCCAATGTGGCCTTCTGCCAGACAGTTCTTCCAGGTAACGAGGAGATGTTGATTCCTACAGATGTTGATGCCAACTCAGAGGCTACTTTGGCTGTTCCAGGAACGGGTTACTGGGCTGGAACCGCTGCTCACTACTATATCAACGCTCCTGGTGTCTCTGTTGAAGATGGGTGTAAGTGGGGGTCTAAGGATAAGCCATACGGTAACTGGTCTCCTTATGTTGCTGGGGCCAACGAAGACGACAATGGTAACACCTATGTCAAGATCGGTTGGAACCCTGTGTACCTTGAAAGTGATTGTCCTTTCAAGACCACAAGACCCAAGTTTGGTATCAGAATAACTTGTGAGGAAGGGCAGTGTAACGGAGGCGTTTGTGAGATTGACCCATCTAAGAACGATGTCAATGAGATGACTGGTGATCAAGTGAGCACCGGTGCTGGTGGTGCAACGTTCTGTGTTGTCACCGCTGAAAAGGGTGCAAAGGCTTCTATTGAGATCTTTGACGTTGATTCCAAGAGTAAGCGTGAGGATGCCGCTGATGTCCATGGACACCATGCCCACGGTGACAGGGGTACAACAACGCTTGTTACTGTTACTCAGACCATGACGCAATAATCAGCAGGGATTTGAAGTTATCCTTTGTATATTCACCTTTCTACACATTTGTATATAACAACTCTCTTATTTTTATTCTTCATCAATTTGATCATAAAAGTTGTTCGCTGGTGAGTGTCCCCGGCCGTTGTCGTGGTAACGCAATCAGGTCAGACCACTTTTTTGCAGATCCACCGATCAACCTCCTTGAAGGTTTGGACATCGTCAACATGGGAAACTGCACTAGTTATGAGCTACTCTTTGTATATGAGTACATTTATACGTCTATGTTCATAAAGTTCATTAAAATAGTATACGGTATGTGGGGATACCCAATTTAGTTCGGCATGCTGGGAAAGGTACCGCATCATGCAGATGGTAGGAGCTCCCTTTCCACATTCTCGTAGTCCGTTGCTCTTTTAGTTCTAAGTGGGATGATCCCCGTGACGCCTTTTCTTTGTGTAGTCATTGACGAGCCCATAATGGAACTCATTATCCCCGTGGACACTGAAGGGTTCGTCGATGTCTTCGTGGTGATGGAGAATGTGTCGTAGGGTTGGGAGGAAATGTACGATTTGCTAGAAGTCTTACTGTTCATGTGCGCTGTAGATGAAACTGAGGAGGAAGTGCTTGAGTGCGTTGTCGTTGCTGAAGAGGATCGTGAGTTTGCAGAGCGATATGAGCCGAAGTCCATCTTGAATTTCTGCAAGTCTGGGTGGTCTGGTTCCAGTTCACTCATCACCTCGATTCTGGAAAGTTGAAGATGACGAGCGTAGAGCGTTTTAAAACGCCATGTGACGCCTGTCTGTGAAGTTGGTGTGTATGCAGCCATGATCTCGTGATGTGTGTGTGTGTACGCTTTGGTCGGTCTGTGGCGAACACAGAGTATGAATGACGGTGGTGTGTAGAAGCTTATATACACATTTTTCAGCCATGTCCGTATCTGAGGTGCAACTGCTGGCCAGACTTTCAGGTTTCTTCTGCGGCCTTGATAATACTGCAGAACTGCTCGGTCGCCTAACTTCTGCATACGCACCAATTTTAGTAGAGCTTCGTGTCTCAACTTTTCGTGTCTCAACTTATGGCAGATCAGGAGTAGTAAGAGTGGGTTCTAGAGAGGAAGCTACTGCAAATCTATAAAGGCATAAGTTGCGGGCGAGAGCTGGTTTTAGTAATTGAAGTCATAGTTGAGACTCCCCCGGTATGGTGTTGGCACTGGGGACCATGCTCGTCGCCTAAACCCAAATAACACGCTTGGATTAGGACGGGACACATAACTCAACCCCTTTCAAGACTGAGGAAACACAATCGACCCACAGCAAGCAGAAAGTAGAAACCACACCTTCGTAGGAGAATAGGGTCGTGTTGCACGCTGATGGGAGCCCACATGCAACTACATCCAAAGGGGCATCAGTGCATAACGGGAAGAATGTTGCGGGTTTTGTGGGGAGTCCTTTGAGTGACTCCGTACTCCTTCGGGCCATGAACCGCAAAACTTATCACAAGATCATACAGCATGCGCTTCCCCCCTTTCAAAGCTCAACCCTTCGCCATTGGTCATATAAAACCACTAAACTCTCAGCTTCATAATTAAAACCGCACTCATCTCGTGTGATTACGTAATCAGATGACTCCGGCGGATATTTCAGTCTGTGAAGTACGCACGGCCCCATCAACTCCGCGTAAAACACAGCACAAGGCCCTTATCATGCACTCATGCACCCAGTCCTCCGTGCGGATTACTACCCGATTAGGTGATTAAATTCATTTTTTGATAAGATTTTGCAATTTTTTTTTTCTCTCGTCATCCAAAACTCCCCAAATGTCCAGCACAAACCGGGCGGCGTCAAAGTGGACAAAAAGGTGCCACCAACTGGGCAAATTTTTTCACAGGCACCGATAAGCAAACTTTCTATCTTCCACAACGGAGCCTTCTTTCGTATCGCTTATCACAACACACCGTACACACTCACAGGCGCACTCACGCACTCCACAGCACCCACCCGGCCACCTGTCTCAAAAGCTCCCACAAACCGATACACCCGCGAGTTTTCCCACGTCGTTATCGCAGTCACACTTCCATCCCTATCTTTCGCTTGTTCGAAACCCATACACAACTACGCTGTTTATCCTTCCCATTCTTGAATGACGAGGAGAGTCTGAGCCTGAATACGTACACGCAAACACACACATACACCACTTCCCCGTCTACCGCGTCCCTTTATCGTTCTGTCGTAAGGAAGAATCATGTCAGAAGTGCAACCACAGCAAAGCCCGGTCCTTGCCCACCAGAACATGAACATGAACAACAGTAATAACAACCCGCACCACCAGGAGCACTCGGCGTCCCTGCCTCCTCCAAGCACCATGTCTCTGCCTTCGCTCCAGCAGCAGCAGCAACAGCAGCAGCAACAGCAACAGCAACAGCAACAGCAGCAGCCAGCATCTGTCAACATGGTCTTGACCCGCTCACTTCCCTCTGATAACACACCATCTTCTGCACCAAGCACCCAGTCGGCGTCAGCTACTTCAACCACCTCCTCCCCGGCACCTCACTCATCGATGTCGAACCCTTCACAGCCAAACGCCAAAACAACGACGTACATCACAGCTGAAGGCGCCACCACGTCGAAGTCCAACATCTCGAGTCCCGTGTGCAAGAACTGTAAGACCTCCACCACGCCGCTATGGAGAAGAGACGAGACGGGACAGGTACTGTGTAATGCCTGTGGGTTGTTTTTGAAGTTACATGGCCGTCCAAGACCGATCTCGCTCAAGACAGATGTGATCAAGTCTAGAAACAGAGTGAAGCATCCAGGTAATGGCACCATCAACGGGGCTGTCAAATCTGGTCCAAACACACCAGAGCTCAAAGCTAAAGACAGCAAGAAGCGCAGTAATCCTAAGGAAAACGGTGGTAAGAAAACAAGCGATAAGAAGCCTTCACCTGCTCCATCGCAGTCTTCACCTCCGCTAGTGCCGCTTCTACCAAACGGTAACTCCGCTGATGGGATGCAGAATGGCGCCAAATCACCCTTCATGTATGGGCACGGTCACCAACACCATCTTCCTCACCACATTCCACCACATTTACAGACACAGGTACCCCTTCATCACCCTGCCTCGGTGCCTACGCAGTTTGCTCAAAATCTGCAAGCCATTACATCTCCGCTACTGCTGAGTACAACTCCAAAGACACAAGTTGTTCATCACCAGCTGGCCCAGACACAGGCTGCTGCCGGCGTTTTGGAGAATTTGAGCCAAGACAAACGTGACGTCCCAGATCTGCTGTTACCAAGGCCTCAGCAATCGCAGTCGACCGAGAAGCTGCCGCCATTCTCGCCTGCTTCTGCCCTCTCTGCTCCTCACAACAAACTTCCAGCCTTATTGAACCCAGTGTCCTCATTTTCCTATTCATCGCCATCTTTCGGCCCACAGCATTCCCTCACAAACCCTTCAGCATTCACACTCGCTAATGGATCTCAACCACCAACAAGTCAAGGTTCAGCTGCCATCTCAAATCCTTCATCCACTTCTCTCGCAGAAACGAAGGATGATACCGACGTGGTCACCACTTTGAGAACTAGAATCTCTGAGCTAGAGTTGGTAAATGACCTCTACAAGTCAAGAATATCTGAATTAGAGGGCCGTGAAGGCGCACTTCAAAGACGAGTTGAGGAGTTGGAACAGATGCATAGAAAGTTAGAAACTAGAGGTGAGGACAGCGAGGAGGCCAGAAAGAGAATCAAACTAGAGGATGGGCCTGTTCGTGTGGCTGCTGCCTCTGCTCCTCAATGAGTTGAGAGTTTAATCTCCCTCCTGTATGATATGAATATTTCCCCGTGATGTCCCCTTGTTACCATATATATATTTAATCGAAAATACACTTTAATGGACAAAGTCTACTCTTTCGATTTCTGACTAAGCAGGGCCTCGAGCCTCGGAAAAAAAAAAAAAAAAAACATGGGCACCCATCAACGGCCAAAATCTGAAGATGAGGAGACCCAAGTTGGAGGTTTTGGCTCTGCGGAACTCTCATACTCATTATTCACAGTCATGCCTCGTGACCCACTGATTGGAATTGTCGGGAAACCCTCGAGTGGTAAATCCACCACTTTGAACTCCCTCACAGACGCCTCAGCCAAGACGGGCTCGTTCCCCTTCACAACGATCGATCCTAACAAGGCCACCGGTTATCTCCAGGTGGACTGCGCCTGTGCTCGTCATGGGAAACAAGACTTGTGTAAACCAAACTACGGATGGTGTACCAATGGTAAACGTCATGTCCCCATCTTGCTCCTGGACGTTGCCGGCCTGGTTCCTGGTGCTCATGAGGGTAAAGGTTTAGGAAACAAATTTTTGGACGATTTACGTCATGCCGATGCTTTGATCCACGTTGTTGATGTGAGTGGAACAACAGACGCTGAGGGTAAGAATACGAGAGGATATGATCCTATGAATGATGTTGAGTGGCTGCAGGACGAAATTAGACTGTGGATCGAGGGTAACTTGAATAAGAGATGGGGGTCCATCGTGAGAAGACACACAGCCACTAAATCCAGCGCGGTGGATACGCTATTGACACAGTGGGCAGGTTACAGTGCTAACAGAGAGTTGATTGCTCGTGCTCTTGACAGACTGCCAAACATCGGTAAGCTGGAAGAGTGGGATAGTGCCAAGATCACCGAAGTGGTGAAGGCTTTCATGGCTGAGAAGTTCCCTACTGTGCTGTCGCTCAACAAAATCGATCATCCAGACAGTGACAAGAACGTCTCAAAGATCATATTGAGATACCCGGAGACCAAGGCCGTATTGACAAGTGCAATCACAGAAGTATTTCTCCGTAAGTTGAGTAAGCAGGGATTCATTAAGTACGAAGAGGGCACAGAGTTCATCGACACAAAGGAAGACCTTCCAGATGACCCAACGCTCAAAGAACTCGATGAGAAGCTCATGAACCGTATCGAGAACATTAGAGATTTGGTGCTGTACAGATTTGGCTCTACTGGTGTTGTTCAAGTGCTTCAAGCTGCCGCAGACGTGTTGCAACTTGTGCCTGTGTATACAGTGAGAAACATCCACACATTTACCTCTGGAAATGGTACAAACGTGTTCAGAGACTGCACACTGATCAGAAAGGGTACGCCCATCGGAAAAGTTGCCAAGTACATTATGGGTGATACCACCATTGCTGCTATTGAAGGTGTTGGCGGCCAAAGAATCAGCGAAGACGATACGATAGACGTGGGTCGGAACGATATCTTGGCATTCAAAGTTGTTCCAGGTGGTCAAAAGGATTAAATGTGTGACAATTGTATATAAACTACAGGATATTATAGTTTTCAAAGTTAGATCGTATCATTAAAAGAGTGTGAGGGGGCGTGACAAAATGCTTTTTAAGTGGCTATGACAGCAAATGGAAATGGAAATGAATATCAAATGAAGGGATGAGATTGATGCAATCAGGCCTGTTCCTGGTATGACTCGGCGTCCTTACCAGAAGCGTTCTCAGAGGAAGCCTGACCATCAGCCTCGACGTCACCCCTCTCCAAAGCAGCGGCCTTATCCATGTACTTCTGCATGAATGCGGAAGCCATCTTTCTGTGGAACTTCTCTGGACCAACAATTGTGGCAACAAGGGTGTAAATGAACACGGCACCAGTGAAACAGGTCATGGTCTTTGCGTAGTCCAACTTTGTGGCGACTCCATTAGCATCGAACTCCAATGGCCAGTTAGAAGCCAATCTGGTCTCGATGGTAGAGGAAGCGGAAGAGGCCAAGTTACCGAGCTGGTAAGCCAAACCAGAAACAAGAACTCTAGCCTCTGGTGGGGCCAACTCAGACAAGTGAGCTGGGATAACACCCCAAACACCCAAGACGTTGAAGAAGAGGAAGAAACCAGCACCAAGCACGGCGGAGTCATTCTTCAGCATGTAGGCTGGGTACACAAAGGCACCACCAGCAACACAGCAGATAACAAGAGCCAAACGACGACCAAGAACTTCCATAAAGGCACCAACAATCATGGCACCGGCGACACCACCCAAGTTAGAGATGACAATGGCAACGGTGATGGCATCCTCAGAGTACTCGAATTGCGCTCTGAGCATGGTTGGGTACATATCCTGGGAAGCGTGTGTGAGGAAGTTAGAACCAGCGAGCAAGAGAACCAAGTATGTGAAGAGGACCCAGTACTTCTTACAAAGGGCCCAAGTGTTCTTACATTTGGACTTGAAAGTTGGCTCAATGTAAGTACCAGCAGCGATCTGATCCTCCTTGATCAACTTTCTAGCAGCAAGCACACGCTGGAAATATTTAGTCTCAGGCAAACACAGTCTCCAGACGACCAAAACAGCTGGGATACCAGAGGAGAACCAGAAAAGGGACTTCCATGTCTGCTCTGTCTCTCTGAAAGCTCTCCAGAAAATAGCGGCAAAGATCAAACCCCAAGCGTAGGCAGTGAAGAACAAACCGGAGAGGAAAGATCTGGCCTTGACTGGGGCGTCATCAAGGGAAGTGGCAGCGGCAGTGGCGTAAGTACCACCCATGGCGATACCTGAGAGGGCTCTAACAGCCATGAACTGCTGGTATGTGTTGACGAAACCTGTACCGATCTGCAAGGCCATGAACATAAGAGCTGTGGTGATGTAAGGCCACTTTCTGGAGTAGTTATCGGTCCATGAACCAAAGATAACAGCACCGGCAGATCTCACCATCAACACGGCAGAGAGACCCCAGGTGATGTCAGCTGTGGAGACGTCGAGGGACTCGGCGATGAAGGTACCAGAGACGGATGTGAGGAAGAAATCAAAGGAGGCAGAGAACCACGCAAGCATACCGATGAAGAAGAAGTTCCAGTTTGTGAGGGTCATCTCCCTAAGGGCAGGGATGGGGTTGAGATCTTTGATGGACTCAGTGTGCAACTCACACAAGGTGGAGAATCTTGTGGCGAAGTAGTGTCTAATTGCTGGCCAGCTAAGATCGAGGGTGTCATCATCCTGGTCAACAGCCTTGACTGGCTGTGTGTGGTTGGAGGTGATATCTTGTGTATCGACAATCTCCTCTTTGGTCATCGTGGATAAGGTCTGAGTGAGGAACAAAGAGCAGAGGAGCAGATTGGACAGTGATTACCATTGTGCCATGCAAGAGGGAGGGCCTTGGGTGTGCTTTATATGAAATCCATGCGGTTTCGGATTACGACACTTTATGGGAGTCTGGAGCGCACGCATACAGTACAGCGGTTCAAGGTGTCCCGGTTGACCGTAGGGGCGCTGGTGTGTACGTAGGGGAGTCATTCAAATGGCTCAAACACTACGGATGGCGACCCAAAAAAAATGTCGGTGTTCGAGTAGCCACAGCGTATGTGGTGTCGTTTTGCGAGGGATAGGCGCCCGGGGTCGGGGTGTGCATATGGAGCCAGGACCCCTAAATCTATACACCCGGTTATCTACTGGGGCTCTCTAATTGGCCTCGATGTGTGTTCTGATCACGATGTCCACTAATCTGATCCTGTTGCTCCACTGCTCCACTGCACAGCTCCCACACGACTCACCACTACTGGAAACCGGGGCGGGAGTCTCTGCGCTGGGGGTCGGTCCCCTTCACAGACGCGATAGGCCCGGATAAGTTTTGCCGGCGAGTGAAAATTGGCCACAATACAGGGTCGGAGAGGCTACAAGCCCAGCCCTGTGTGGGAAAGGTTGTGCAAATCTCCGACATTTCTAAACCTCAGCCGTCTGAGTGGGGGCGTTGACTCCCAGTCCCAACGGTGGGGAGCTCCGAGCTGTGGTGGGAGCTTTGAGTGCTCCCGGTGCTACGTTCGTGTATCTATGGCTAGGCAGGCGGGGTGACGGGGCGGGCTCTCTCCAGCCCAGTGCACACAGCTGTGATGGGCTCCTTCCATGCACCGTGGCACACACCCCAACTTGACTCATCTCTTCCGGCGATTTCTACAGATTCCAGGCAACCACACCGACGGTGCTAAAAAATATTTACAGCGGCCGTTCCGGATCCGGAAGTGTTACGCGCCAAAATAAATTTTGTTTTGACGGGCCAAGGCGGAGCATCCTGAACTTGGCGAGCCACAGCAAGGAAGATCCGGAGCAGCCGTACAATTGGGCTTTGGAACGTAGCAAATCAGAGCGTGGTTTTCCTAGAGAGCTTCAGCCACCTCATGCGTTTGGCTATTGCGAGTTGCAATTTCGTGTGGGGGGGCGTTGTCCGGGGTACTAGCTCTTGCTGGCCGTGCTGACACAATTTTGAGGGGGTGGGGGGCTCCCCGATGTGTCTATTTTCACCCGGATAATTATACAAGCAGAAAGCACTACAGTTATCTGATCTGGAGACTGACTGGCAAGCGAGTCGTACGATCTCGTGGGTTGTATACACCGGTGGTCCACGCAACAGCTTCCTACAGTGTGGTTTTGAGATGTGCGACATTCGGAGTAGGTCCTTATGGGATCTCCGCGTGGGCCCCCCTCCATCTTTTTTTGTTCACGGTGCAGACGTGGGGGGGTGGGAAGCTCACAGGCACTAGAAGTGTGTGGGATGTGGGATGGGAGGTCCTTCGGTAGTGGCGTTATTAGAGTGCGCTGATTTGCTACCAGCTAATGACCTTGGTCGTCTACAAGACCTTTACGCCTTCACTTGAAGGCGGAGAATCACTACAAGCAGATCCACCTCGTGTTTTCTCATCCTCAACGCTGAATACGCCAGGGAGACCTCTATGTTCTACCTAGCCCCAGACTTTGGGGCTTCCACTAAACCGGAAAAGAGCATCCACGGAGTCCTAGTCCGGTAACATCAAAGAGCTGTGCCGACACACTCGGACACCATAAGTAGTAGTGTGGGGGCCAAGGTCCTGCTCTTCTTGGCCAATAAGCTCGTCTTCTCATTCACCCAGCAGTGCACTGGTATAAAGAAATACTTACCCCCACTAGGTATCTTTAATTCTCGGCGGGATCAAGAAAGGAATTGGGTGTACATCAACACCCTTGTGCGAGGGCGGGCCGCAGCCAACTTGTGATCCTTTCAAATGGCGTGTTTCGAGTACACCCACGATGATTGGTTAGTAATTACTTGTAAGTTTACCGTGACCTCGTTTTTATATTCCCACCTTCATTTGATCTGGCTTCTGGAAAGTTGATGTCCATGTATCCAAAATCCAGTGGCAATATCAAAGCTTACTACAAGCTTACCGTTCCTCAACTACAGCTGTTCAAAGGGGCACGTCTAAGTGCTCCAGAGTACCAACGACATATCTCTCCTTGTCTTCGAAGCCATACTTCAGGGCTTCTCGAAACTCTTTCTCTCTTCCCACACATGTAACATCATCTCGCGGCTCAGCCAGAGGTCTATAGGCTTTCCCTAAGCCCATCATGGAGCAGCACTCCGGACCCAAGCGGCTCGTCTCAATCCCCATACAAGGAGCAACGCTGTAACGAACAATCAACTCCACGATAGGCTACTGGGCATCCATTAGTGACACATCCCGATCTGGTAACATTAGTCGCAACGGCTGCACCGTGCAGTTGCGCTTCTTCCACCTCCGCAAAACTGGCCGGTTGTCCGGTACAGGCTTGGAGACTCGGGAGTCAAAGGTCATCGACAATCGTGACAGAGTTACAATGGAGTAGCAGCCCCTAGATTTGAATACAAAGATACCGTTGTAGACATTGTTGGTTTTCTTGGACGACAATGAGTTTCTCCGAGTTTATTATTTCACGGCAAGTACACTTTCTGTGTGCTGTACCCCTTAGATTCGATTGCACAGTGGTAGTCTCCACTGTGATAGCCTCGAGCACAGGCCCCGTTGTTGGGTGCCTAAGAGAACGGTGATAACTGAGCCATCGGTCAAAGTTTAAGTGGAGGCGTCAGCCCAATGACACCCAACAGAAGTTCATCATTTAACTTAACCAAAGCTTTATCATTACAGTGCACTGAGCGGCGAAGCCCTAACGGATGCCCGGCTCTGGTATAAAACGTGTTCGCGAAATGAAAAATCAGGAAAACTACCCAGATAGGCAGTGTAGAGAGTTCACTGCGAATGGTCAGCGGAAAATTTTGTTTGAAGTTTGGGCTCTTCTTCCTCTCCTCTCCAACTATAGCATAAGTACAAATCAGGTGCTCAGTATACAGAGAGTGACCCAAACCACTTATGGTAAGTCCAATTGCTACTTCTTTTTCCACAACACGATACGGTTCCCGAGATCCATCGAAAGCTCCACTCCATTCCCTGGTTTTGCAACCAAGAAATTTACATGATGAGAACACGTCCTTAGGACAAACTATAAACCCAGCTCTTCGACTAAAAATCTGTTCATGAGAAGAAACTTTGTCAAACGCTCTGATCTTTCAATTACAACTTTGCGGTTTGCAGTGGAGTGCTCGGTGGATACATCTCTGGGGATTGCTCCGATCGTGGTGTTGCAATGATTTGTAACATACAACTAACTGTCAACTTCAGGTCTCTACCACCATGTGCTCGCTTATCGATGCATAATATAAGTGTACTCACTCAAACCGATCACCTACTTGTAGCTCTTCGATATTTATGTACATGTACTAGGGTGTTAATTCATCTTGTTTTACCACCCACGGCGTTGATCAGCATGATGTCTCCATCTTCAATCTCATACGTCTTCCCGTGCTTCTCGAACTTGAGGACTTTGTCAATCTGGCCCCCAACAATCTGGTCCTTAGCAGCAATGACCTTCTCGTACTTCCAAACATTGACATTCAGGAATCCCTTTTGAAGATCCGTGTGGATCATAGCGGCACCTTCCGGTGCTGTAGACCCGAGCTTGACGTTCCACTCATGAGCCTCGAGAGGCCCACAGGTGTAGAAACTGATCAAATTCAACAAACCCTTCATCTCCATAACCATCTTGTCAATGATGTCAGACCTCTGCTCACTTTCAACGAATGCGTGTTCATGGTCGGCACTGAACATGATAACCTTCTCATTAGGACTGTTCTTCTGCAACCAAGCTTCAACGTCCTTTATGTATTTGTTCTTTCCCGATAGGTAATCCTCCTTTGAGACGTTTAGAAGATATAGTGTTGGCTTAGCGGTCAAGAACTTGTGCTGATTGACAACGTTGACTTCCTCCTCTGTCCAACTGGTATGGTTCAAAAGTCTTCCCTTTTCCATCATGATCTCGCTCAACTTCTCCAAGATCTCATTCTCCCTCTCAATCTCCTTTCTGTCGTTGGCCTTGGCGCTCTTCATGCCCTTTTTGTTTCTTTCAATGACATTTTCTACCGTCTCAAGGTCCTTCAGTAGAAGCTCATCTGCAACGATCTCCATGTCTCTCACTGGATCCACCGTCAACTCAACGTGAGTGATCTCTTCGTCGTCAAAACCTCTCACCACATGGAAAATACCATCAACGTTTCTGATATCGTTCAGGAATTGATTTCCAAGACCTTCACCTTTACTAGCATTCCTCACCAGACCGGCAATGTCCACGATCTTCAAGTACGATGGGATGATCTTCTGACTGCCATACACCGAAGCTAGTTGGTTCAACTTCTCAGATGGAACTTTGTATAGCGCCTCTTCCGGGTCCACCGTGGCAAAGGGGTAGTTGTTTGGGTTTCCCAGTGTGGATTTCGTCACACTTTGGAAAAACGTAGATTTACCAACGTTGGCGAGTCCCACGATACCAACACTCAGTTTAGATGATGAACGACCTAATAAGGCATGGATCGGCTTGGTTGATGAGGTTGCGCTGTTCTTGCCCTTAGACTTGGTAGGCTTCTTGGCATAAAGCGTGACTGTGGTGGAGAATGAACGTAGTGAGTATGAAACTCGTGAACGCAGGACAGTGGTCATGGTCTGGTAGTGTCCTATTCGATGACGAAGATGAGGAGACAGGCCGCATCACTCTCCAGCCAATTTTCTTACCTTAACGGAAGCCGCGATGAGGGCGTAGGCGATGGGAACGACACTACAGTTAAACCCATAAGTTTTAGTACAATGGAGCTGCTCTATTTTCATACTTAATCAAGCATCGTGGAGAGAGTTGTAATGTTCACCCAGAGCGTAAGAGTGCTTGTAATAAACCAGCTTCAGCTCTTCACGATCACCATCCTCATTGATCTTGAGCGTAGATCTACCTGTCATCATGACACTGATAGGACAGTTGTACTCCTTGGCGAGAGCCAAGATCTCAAGATCGGAACCCCAAGCAGCAGTGGTCTCCATAGTCTCGGTATACTCCTTGATGTCCTTCACGGTCATCGTCTCCTCGTCAAACAAATATGGAATGAACGTGTCTGGGTCAGCTCTGATATGGTTCATGGCTTTAGTTCTGAGCTCTTGGACAGTGGCGTCAATACCAAGACGAAGCTTCAACTGGTCAGCGATAGATGCGAACAGACAATTACCATCCGGCTTGATGTCGAATGGCTTCACTCCAGCAACCTCGCACAGCTGGTTAATGTTCTCTTCCTCAATCTTCTTGTAGTCCGGCTGAACCGCGGCTTCCTCTTCTGCTTGCTTTCTCTGTGCATCAATTTCAGCCTGTCTCTTAGCTAATCTTTCCTTTTGGCGATTACGCTTTGGCCCCTTTTGTTGTGGTTCCTGTGTCTCGCTCGATGCTGGTTTGGTGTCGCCCTCCTGTGTCTTCTGGTCTAACTCCAGCTGTGCCAGAAGCTTCTCAGGTGTCAATTCATCATCGTCATCGTCACTGGCGCCTCCACCAAGCGACTTCTTCAACTCCTTGAGTTCCTTCTCGTGTCTTTCTTTCAAGCTGAGCTCCATCTCTGTGCACTTCTTGTTCACCTCTTTACGCTTGGACTTCGTAGCCTGCTTCTTGAGCCCTGTGACTGTAGCCACAAGGTCTCTGCTCTCCTTTCTGTGTCTAGTGAGCATTTGCTCCTCTGTCTCCGGGATTTCACTCATTGTGATAGGTACTATTTAGCTTTATGAGGGTACACGGATTAGTCTTTTGTCTTCTTTGTAGTTATAACACCAGGTGTTGAGCAGCCCATCGAACTTGACATTGGCATTGACGGTGACAGGGCTCATAACCATAATTTCCAGGATGTAAAAAAGAAACAACGACCTCGGTGAGGGTCGAACTCACGATCTCGCGATTAACAGTCGCGCGCCTTAACCAACTTGGCCACGAAGTCTTGTTCGAAATCTGTTTTTTTTCTGTATGACAGATGATATCGCTCAATAATTTGCTGGTAAATGGGGGGAAAAAATTTTATAATGATGTTTATTTGATGTCGGATATAGTTATTGAGGATATGTAGCTGATGTTACTTAATAGCAGTCTATTAAGGGGTCACGTTGTGTCTTTTTTGTGGTTAGCTTTGCAGTTCCTTAGTCAAACATGCCCAATAAAGGAAGACACCAAATCAATTACGTAACCCCATGACCAAGCTCAAGTAGCTTGATATCTATTTTAATGTAATAGTGAATAGAATACAACAGATGAATCAAAAGTAAACCAAAAAACGTGAAAATTAAATATATAAGCGAAAGAGAAATAGTGATCAATGTTCAATTGATAGACATTGAAACGGTAAGAAGTAAAGAAGGACCTTTGAGAATGGAGATGTGAGTGTTGACAGACTTAAAGGTCATGCAAGGTGGTTGTGATATGCAGGAAGTGTAGTTGGATTGTGGTAGATTTAAAGATCTCATGATCACTGGTAGAAGTCAATGATACCGAAAGACTGCTCGATACCGTAGTCACCTGGGGCTTTCCAGTAATCGTTGTAAGTGGACAGGATCGTAACCTCGTTGTTCATCTCGGAGAGGATATTCTCAATGGCGATCTTCTGGTTTTCCTTAGATGGGATGTTACCACCGTTCTGGATACCGGCACTTGGGTAACCAGTTTCAGTGACAACAATGTTCTTGTCCTTGCAGTAGGTCTGGACAATGGCAACCTGACCCTTAACAAACTCACCAGCAGTGGCAGCAGAGGAGTATGTGTCGAAGTAAGCGTGTGGGTTAACACCAATGAAGTCGACATCAGCATCACACAACTCTGGGTAAGTTTCAAACATAACTGGTGGCTCAGAAGTGGTGAATTGACCAGTGTAACCGGCAGCCTTAATCTGGGAGCTGACCTCGGCGATCTTGGAGATCAACTGAGCTGGAGTGACGTAACCGGCAATGATAGCCTCGTTACCGATAGTGATGAAGTCAAAGACACCCCAGCCGTTGGAGGTACCGTAAGCAATAAGGTCAGTGACGGCAGTGTTGATGGAGTCAGTACCACTACTTGAGATCCAGAACCCTTGGTTAACGGACATACCCAAGGCAGAAGCAGCTGGCAACACGGTCTGGATGGAGTTACAGTCAGTACCGTAAACACGGATCTTGTTGATACCAACTGAATGGATCAACTCCAAGTCTGTCTTAACAGCAGCAGCGTCCTTACAGGTGGCATCATCGTTGTATGGGGAGTAGACAATGGCAGTTGGTCTGGCCATTCCGTTTGTAGAGGCAGCGGTGGAGGTGGTGGTGGTCTCGTCCTTTGGAGCATCGGTAGCAGTTGTGGCTTCAGCAGTGGTAGAGGTAGAAGTGGTAGTTGGAGTGGTCATCTCTGGGGTGACAGAAGCAGTAGCAACTGCTGTGGCGAGTGATGTTGGAGCCTGCAGAGTGGTGGTAACTCTAACTGGAGAAGCAGTGTGAGTGTTGGTTTCAACACCAACTGTAACTGTGACCGCATCGGCAGTAGCAACGACGTTTGTCACAGTGGAAATCTCAGGCTGAGCAGCATCTGCTGGCTGAGCTGTGGAAGTGGTTTGGGCGTCTGCGATCTGAGTAATATCCTGAGCGGCAGTGGCTTGCTCGGCAGTGGTCTGCTCAGCGATGGTCTGCTCGGAAGTGGTCTGCTCGGCAGCTGGAGCTGGAGAGGAAGTTTGGAGAGTGATAGTGGTTGGAGTTGTCTGGGTAGCCTGGGCCTGGGTGGTCTCCTCCTCAGTTGTGATGGCGGCAACAGTGGTGGCAGCCTTGTTGACCAAACTTGTGAAAGTGGTTGGCTCGTCAAAGGTGGCATCAGTCAAAGTGAATGTGTAAGTAACGCCATCACTAACCAAGATCTCGACAGTAGGAGCGGTGTGGGTGTTTGTAATTGTGGTGTATGTGTCTGTGACGGTGACGGCCTCGGCGGTGTGCATTCTGGTCATGACGATAGGGGCTGCAAGAGCCTTCTGGAGAGACGCCAGAACAAGAGCGAGTGTAAAAGTCTTCATGGTAACGCTTTAGTTGGAAATGAGTGACGGGATAAGCACAATGTGAAATGAGAGACTGAGAGACTGAAGTATAGGTCACTGGGAAGTTGAGCTTATAAGCGTATGAGAACTGGTTAAAGAGTGTAGAGGGTTGGGGAAATTCTGAGCCAACCTCCCATAATAATACGGTGAGACATGATGGATCGTCTTGACATCTTATAGTAATGGCCGAGTGGCTTGCTGTTAAGCTTTGATCACCGATCGATCGATAGTGCTGGCTGGTCAATTGATGAGAGTGTGCGGAGGTCCGCACTTCATTAACGTGCATGCGCGAAAGCCCAGTGGCAGGTACGTCTTTCCTTTCCCGATCTGGATCAACCAGCACGCCATTACCGATTGGGACACCGGGGCTTTGAGGGTACCAGCACTACAGCGACCGCAATCCCTTCCTAGAGAAAAGTGGCTTATGTTATATGAGGTGAGTTTCGTTTGCACAGAAATGGCATTTGTAGTATGATAGAGGTATTTGCGCTGCCGTCGTTTCCTGGGCAGATCTTACGCTCTATGTAGCTAGTAGCTACTCTCTTTACACAAATCGATGCCCTTGCGGCCGGTTCTTACAAAACGATGTACTAGAGTGCTCCTCACAGTGGAATGCACACTTGACCTCACCAGCAGTTTGTGCCTACTTCATTAGAGCAAGAACTTTAGTGACCATTAACGACACCTCATCGCGATCTCGATCTGCACGCTGACGCACCAAATATAACGGATCGGGAAGGCCAGCCAGCCTCCAAGCCTGTCAGATCGGATCTTCTATGGACCAATCCTCACCCAACATTCTCTAGACCCGATCAGAAACTCTATTCTTTAACCAGCTCTAACTAAACTACAGCATGCCCCCGTAAGCCCTATCTGAAGTAAGGCACCTCAAATTCGGAGAACCAGCACCAGCAGCACACCCGTACACCATTTGCCTCGATAATCGGACTACTTCCGATCAAAACCCGTACAACACCTGTACCACACCCCGACCATACATACATCCGTTCATCAAGCTTTTTGCTCATGATCTTTGTTAATTGGTGTTGAGCGCTCATAATGCCTTGATATTCAAGCTTCTAGTCTATAGAGTAGCGTATATAAGAGTAACGTATAGTAAGAAGCTTGTCTCTTCAGGTAGTTTGACTAATTTGATAATATTTGTCTGCAGGACCTGGAAAAACTTTTAAGCTTCAAGAAAGTACTACGCTATCGAACTTAAATCACTTGACAACTAGTGATAATAATAATAATCTTTTATATAGTCCTGAGGCATTCAATCAAACCTCAGCCACTATTTCAGTAGATCTGATTTAGTTTTGACTAAATCAAATTGAATCTGATCATGGCAATGCTCACCAGACCTGAAAATGATGACATCAGCAATTGCAAGAGCTTCATAACGTTCAACACAGGTGTTGATATTTCTTCTTCTGCAAAGCAGAGTCCTGGATGTGACAGCACTAGGGATCTATAGCTACGATACTATACAGTCAATGTCAAGACCACCGGTTTAATTTTTAATCCTCGCTACCCTTTCTCTATTTTAGCGATAATATCAGTTGTAGCTCGCAATGACGTTGACGACTCCTTGTCCCTCGAAGCATCTCGCTTACTCTCCGGCCCATCGTAGTGAAGTGAACGAATGTGACAATTTGCGTAATTATTGAAAGGTTCTACCAGTAACTAAACCACGAATATTGAATATTGAATGCGCTAACCAAATAAATACTTTAAATCTTGATACCCAGGAAAATCAGAGAGCTGGACCAGCAGCAATGACCTCAGAGGTAGCCTCTGAGGAGTACTTTGTGAAGTTCTCAGCGAACAATGAGGCCAATCCACGAACCTCACCATCGAAATTACCTGAACTCTGCTTCCAGGCCTTGGATGGATTCAAAATCTCAGATGGCACGTTGTTAGCGGCCTTAGGAATCTGCAAACCGAAAACAGGGAATGTCTCGTACTCGGCATCCACCAATGTACCATCGTGAATGGCATCAAGGATAGCTCTAGTGTACTTCAGTGGACAACGCTTGCCACCCCTAGCAGCAGAAGAACCAGTCCAACCGGTATTGAGCAACCAAGCATTAGCCTTGTGCTCAGTCATCTTGTCAGAAAGCATCTGTGCGTACTTCATAGGGTGTAAGGCCAAAAATGGCTGACCGAAGCAAGCAGAGAAAGTTGCCTCAGGTTCAGTAACACCCTCCTCAGTACCAGCCATTTTGGATGTGTAACCGGAGATGAAGTGGTACATCACTTGTGCGTTTGTCAGCTTTGAGACAGGTGGCAAAACACCTCTGGCATCGCACGTTAGCAAAATGATGTTCTTTGGGTGTGAGTTAGCAAAGCAAGGGATCTTTGCGCTTGGAATGTACTCAATAGGGTATGCGCATCTGGTGTTCTCAGTGATGGAAGAGTCGTCGTAGTCCACAGCTCTGGAAATATCGTCGTAGACAACGTTCTCCAACACGGAACCAAACTTAATAGCGTTGAAGATCTCTGGCTCCTTCTCACCAGACAAACCGAGACATTTGGCGTAGCAACCACCTTCGATGTTGAAGACACCCTGATCAGACCAGCAGTGCTCATCATCACCAATCAAGAGACGGTTAGGATCGGCAGAGAGGGTGGTCTTACCAGTACCGGATAGACCAAAGAACAATGTAACATCCTGCTCCTGAACACCCTGGTTGGCTGAAGAGTGCAATGTTAGAACATTGTAGTTCACAGGCATCAAGTAGAACATGACAGTGAAAATACCCTTCTTCATCTCACCAGCGTATTCTGTACCCAAGATAACCATCTCCATCTCCTTGAAGTTGATCTCAACAGAGGTTGGCGAGGTCATACCCTCCGTGTAGATGTTGGCTGGGAACTGACCAGCATTCCAGATGGTGAAGTCAGGCTCACCGAACTCAGCGAGCTCCTCCTCCGTTGGTCTGATAAGCATGTTTCTCATGAACAATGCGTGGTAGGCACGGGCACAGATAACACGAACCTTGAGTCTGTAGCGTGGATCCCAACCGGCGTAAGCGTCAACCACGTAGACCTTCTCCCTTGTTCTCAAGTAGTCTGCCGCTCTGGCCTTAGAAATCTTCCAGGTCTGTTCCGAAACCTTCTTATTCACAGGTCCCCACCAGATGTTATCTCTGGAGGTTTCTTCATCGACGATACGCTTGTCCTTTGGCGATCTTCCAGTCTTCTTACCAGAGTAGGCCATGAGTGCACCAGAGGAGGAGATGGCCGTCTGCTTCTCCAGAAGGCCATCCTCGTAGAGCGTCGGCACTGAGGCGTTGTGGCGGAGGATTACATCCTCGTGTAAGTTGAGCTTCTGAATCAGCGAAGCGTTGCTGTTAGAGTAAACCTTTGAAGGCGACATAGTGTTGTGTTGTGTTGTGTTAGTACGGATGATCTCGATGAGTCAATGAGGTGCGGAAGAGTCGAGGAAAACCTGGGGTAAGAAGAGGGCAACCTACGGCCTTATATACCCTTTCCATCGCAGAAGGCAACCCCGGACTATAGTGAATTAGGATGCTCTATAGAACGGCGCCAGAGGACTCATGCTTTTAGTGCGCCAACCAGCATACATGGGCAAAGGGAGGCGCGTGCAGTGCTTGGAGTACATAACTATGGGAAGGGGACTGCATATGAGGGCGAGAAAGTGCTAAGATAAAAAATATAAGCTGATAATTAGACTACTGAGTACTTAAAGTGTACATCTAGAGACTTTCCAGAGCTTCACACCTATAAATTCGACCCCAAACGCACCGATTGTAGTGCAAGTTCATCCCACTTGCTCGCGCCCGATTTACCCCAGATTTTCGTGGATGGCGCGCGTGCGGCCCCGTAACAAAAAAATCACAGTGTTCTTTACTCCGAAGACCCGGGCAGCAGGAGAAGGCACTGAGCTGGAGAAAACCGCACTGGGAACGTGGAGGTTATCGGGATGGTTATCGGAGGGCCCACGAAGTTGAAACTGGCACACCCGGGGCAAGCGCTGTCCTGGGATCGGGATCCAGGAAGGCTAAAGTACCCAGCCCGGGGACATCGCTACACCGTTCGCATCCTAATGAGGGAACACCAGCGGTGGAGTCAATCACTTGTGCAATAGACGACTCATTGACCAGGGTCGTCCCTCACCTGTCCCACCAGCTGCATACTACATAGCCAATAATAGTGTGTATGACTCAGTTGTTTCCGCAAATTACGCAATTTGATCCTCGACTTCTGTCAAATTGTGCCATTTTCCCCAGGCCCGCGCATGAAACTGCGCCCTTCGCCTTCGCATTTCGCGTGGGGGGTATGGACTAAGCCGGGTGCAATGTCTCGGAGCAACCCGGGTCAGGTCAAGGCCAATAAGTATGATTGCCGTCTGTGTGCTACTATGGCATGGAGGGCAATCGCAAAAGAGTAATGCGTGAACCCCCACACCCCACATTCTGCAGACCCCAGACTTCCGAGTTATTTCCTTTTCTATCTCCTCTGGAGAGTTGTAATTAGAGTTTGTAGCCCCGTCTTCAACAGGAGGCGGATCGTGGCTAGTTTAATTATGTTCATTCATGCGCTTAATGGCGAGATGCAGAAGGACCCAAACAACGTGGGACATCATTCTCCCGAAGTGATGGACTCTGCAGACGCTGGACACCTCAGCCTGTTCCAAAGACCGTTGTGAGTCTTCATAGTTTCTACATTCGAGGGCTGGTGCGTATTGTTCCATTCCAAGCCTATCTATAATACACTTTTGTCGCTTCATTTCCTCACAAGTACAAAGATCCAGCACTGACAATGTCTCTGTGGACAAGCTCAGTGGCTTTCTCCATCTTCTCCTCAAGGGCAACGTTACCGATCGTCTTAGCGGCAACAACCATCTGTCTCAACATCTCCTCCAATCTCTTAAACATTCTGATTAAACTTCCCTCGTAAACATCGGTCATCTTGCAAATTTGTGTGAATGTGGCACCACGACACCACTCGTAAACAACTTCCATCAACTCAGGTCTGAAGGACTCAATGTACTCCTTCTCAACCATTTCGATCTTACTCTCCTTGGAGATTTTGGCAATCTTGGAAGCCATCTCCTGCATCTGTTTCAATGGCTCAGCGAGCTCTGGCTTCAAACGTGGAGTCTCCTTAGATCTTTCTTGGAAAACGAAACAGGACAACAGAGCAGCACACTGCTCAGGTGTCAACTCGTTAAAGTTACCGTTGAAGATCATCTCGGTCAACAACAATTCATCACCAGTGGAGATCTCACATGCAACTCTTCCCTTGAGCTCAATGACATCGTTGGCTGTGGTGAAACCAAGACGTCTCAATACTCTCTTACGGTGTCTCAAGTCATCAAGCTGGATAACAGCCTGAGCTTCCAGAATCTTCTCCTTCAGACTCTTAGCATCGTTGGACAAGGCAACCTTACTGCTATATTGCTCGTAGAGCTCCTTCAGTCTAGGTGATAGTGACAATGGATTGGAGTACAACTTAGACTCCAAAACCTCAATCTTTTTCAACAGCGTCTTGAAGTCATCGTCCTCAATTTTCATGTTCTCGACAGGATCCAGCATTGGAATACCATCTGGGAAACGACGCTTAACTTCAGCTAAACTCTTAGCGACAGTTTCCTTCTGTTGTGTAGATTTCAAATCCTTAGGCAAGTATAATCTCATGTTACCGATAGCCTGGATAGACTCCAATGTGATAGGAATAACTTCGGTCCTTGTCTTCTCATCCTCCTTGGCAGGTCTGATTCCCTCTGGGAACTCTGGGTTGAATGGCTTAATTAAGTTGATTGGCGCATCAATGAACATCGTGTTGACGAGAACATTGATGATGTAAGACTCATGGTCAGTGTATGTTTCAGACTTGTTACGTTTGTTATTTCTCTTCTGGAAGTCAACAACAACACCCCAACCATACTCAAACTTACCAACCTTGACCTTGAGCAGTCTTCCACCTTGCAAGAAACTGAGGACATGAGCAGGATGTGTGATGACATGACGGACATCTTCGTTGTACACATCGAGTTGCTTACGGATGTCATAGTATTCACGAACAACGCCCTCATCTTCAATAACAATCTGACCCAGTTCAGCTTCAATCTCCATCAATTTTCTCTCAAGGACAGGCACAGAAGCAGCACTTTGGAACTGGAAGAAAGAGTGCTCAAGCATGAACTCTGGGGAAATACCCTCGACTCTCATCAAGTTCAAAATCATGTTGTAGCCGAGATGGAATGCCGAGTCCAATCTATCAGCTTCACCCTTAACCATTCCCTTGGCAACCTGTGGCTCCATCTTCTCATCAATCATCATGATAACAATACCACGATCATCTAGACCACGACGACCGGCACGACCAGACATTTGAATATACTCACCACCAGACACCCAACGGAAACCCTTACCATCCCATTTTCTCACGGATGTGAAAACGACAGTCTTGGCAGGCATGTTCAATCCGATGGAGAAAGTCTCAGTGGCGAACAAAACCTTGAGCAAACCTTCTTGGAAAAGAATCTCAATAATCTCTTTTAGGATTGGCAATAGACCAGAGTGATGAATACCGATACCACGTCTCAACAATGGTAAGATGTGCTTGATCTGTGGTAACTCTCTATCAGCCTCTGGCAAAATATCAATAGCGTTGTTGAAAATCTTGGTGAGTGTATCTCTTTCCTCCTCTGTATTGAAATCCAGCTTACTCATCTTCAAGGCCAAAGACTCACAATCTCTTTTGGAGAAGGAGAAAACAATAACTGGGTTGTACTTTTTGATCCAAATCATCTTCACAATCTTGTAAATATCGGACTTAGAGTCCTTGTTACCACCTTTGAATGTCTGACCCTTCTTACCTCTTGCATTTGCACCACTTGGGTCGTCACCTTGTGTGTTGGAAATGGAAGCCATAGCCTTTTGGAAATTCTCTTCTCTAAATGTACTCTTCTCATCGACAACGAGGTGGATACCATCGCCATTGGCTGGGAACAAGTAATGTTGCAATGGAGTTGGACGGAAGTCAGTATAAACAACGTGACATGGCTGGGAGTGAATCTTGCAAATCCACTCAGCGAACTCCATAGCGTTAGGAATTGTGGCGGACAAAAACACATAATGAACCTTGTCTGGCAACAAAATGATAGTCTCTTCCCACACAACACCACGTTCCTTATCTCTCATGTAATGCACCTCATCGAAGATGACCCAGGCGACTTCTCTCATCACCTCGGAACCTCTGTAAAGCATCGATCTCAAAATTTCAGTGGTCATGACGAGACAGCCGGCATCTGGGTTTATCGTGACATCACCAGTCATCAAACCAACGTCTCCAAACTCAGCAAGCAACTCACGATATTTTTGGTTCGAGAGGGCCTTGATAGGAGATGTGTAAATGACTCTCTGCTTTTCTTTCAAAGACTGAGCGATGGCATATTCAGCAACGACGGTCTTACCAGCGGAAGTATGAGCAGAGACAAGCACAGATTCACTTCTGTCAATACAGGACACAGCGGTATCCTGGAAAGGATCGAGAGTGAAGGGGTAAGTACGAGCCTCATTGACTCTCTTATGCTCTCCAATAGGCTTGTATGGGTACCCTGATGGAACGGCGACTTGATGTCTGACCTGGTGGGAAAGCTTAACCTTACCATCCTCCTGGGTCTTGGGCATCAAACCGGAAGAGGCATTCACCTCTCTCTCAGCCTCCTTCTCGAAGGAGTCCGCCACCATTGGGACAACCTCCGACTTTTCCTTCTTGTCCACAAGTTTCTTATCCTTTTTCGTTCTTCTGTCAGCTGGCGGGGAGGCTGAACGTTTCTTAGATTCAGGCTGGTCGTCTGTAACCTCATGTATCTTTGGCTCTGCCACTGCGATTTCCTCAATCACTGGTACCTCCGGTGGGGCGGTAGGCACCTCATCGAAGACGGCGAACAAATCGTCATCCATTGTGTTGAAGATTCTTTGATAGAGGAGATTTGATGAAGGATGTTTGTGAATGCTGGCACCTGAAAGAGAGTAACTTTCTGATGTCTTTCTGTAGCACGTAGGTTCCCATTCGAAAAATTTCAAGATGGTACGGGCAACAGCTCATCGACTACCTGAGGTAATTGACAATTATTTAAACCTTCAACTTTGAACAGCTCACGGTATCTGTCTTGACACATTAGAATACTACACTTTCAATTCGCATGAGTGTCGTGAATAATTCAAAAAATCAAGGCTGTATAGCATATCTGGAGAAATATGAGTGTCTTGATGGGGAGAATAGTGACTAAACTCGAAACATCAAGTAGCGCGAGTGGTTTAGCGGTAAAATTCAAAGTTGCCATCTTTGAGCCCCCGGTTCGACTCCGGGCTCGCGCATTTATTTTTTTGTTGTAATGGTACAATCTTACGTGGCCCTACCAGTGGTTACGCTCCTCATTCCCATGACGGCACATTATTACTCCACATTGGCAAGATTCGTTCATCATCGTACGTGAAATCATTATGCCCGTAGTGGAATAATTTTTGTAAACTTTGAGGTTGTCAAACATCAGAAAATCGCTGATCACGTGTCACTGTCTGGTGTAATGCAAAGCCTAAGGTTTAACTACAGCTTAGAGAATGAAGCATTCAATACGTAGATCAGAAGCCTATAATGCAGCCTGAAGTATTGTATATGTATGTATGTATGCACTGATAGGATCCCGTGAGTAAACACTTCTGGTCAACAGAAGCTCATTTAATCACCGTTCACAAGGAGAGGATGGCACCAGCGTTGGACTGGACAGAGGAAGCAACTCCGGAGACGTCGGCAGCGGAGTAACTGTATGGCAAGTCAACAGTGGTGGAGTCGATAACAGCAGTGGCACCATTCATGGTGTTACCGGTGACCTGAGCTAGACCGGTACCATCAACGGAGTAGATACCCTTAGCAGCACCGGTGAAGACGTTGTTCTCAATGAGGATCTTAGCACCGTCTCTGACGTTGATACCATCGTTGATGTCCTCAAAGTAGTTGTTAACAATGTGACCGGTACCAAATCTGAAGGATGGACATCTGGAGTTGATGTTCTTCCAGTAGTTACCGATGTAAGTGACAGTCAAGTGACCAGTGTCCTCATCACCGTTGGAGTCAGAGTGACCAACGAGGGAGGTCTTCCAGTGATCGTGCAAGTAACAGTTGGAAATAGTGACCCAGTCAGAGGCATGAGTGACATCCATCAAACCATCGTAGTAATCTTTGTCGTGGTCTCTGTCGGAGAAGGCTTCAACATGGTCAATCCACACATTTGTAGAGGCTTGAATGGAAACAGCATCAGTTGGAGCAAGACACTTCTCGATAATCAAGTTTCTGATAATAACGTTGGAAGAGCCCTTGACGTACAAACCGACACCGCTCAAGGTGATACCAGCAGTTTTACCGTAGATGGTCTTGTCAGAACCAACCTTGACTGCCTCGGCACCGGAGATATCAGCGGTGATCTCAAGGATGTAAGCACCATCGGCAGCAGCGTACTCCTTCAAGTCAGCCAAAGAGGCAACGGAGACTACGGTACCACCAGCTCCACCAGTGGTACCACCGTTCATTGAGGCGTAACCAGCTGGACTGTCAGAAGAGCCAGAAGAGGAACCGGAAGAGGCAACAGCGGCGGCAGCAGCAGTGGCAACAGGAGCAGCCGAGGAGGCACCAGAAGAGGCACCAGACTCGACGGAAGCAGCCTTTGTAGTGACCACAGATTCAGAAGTAGCCATTTTAGAGTCAACTGTGGTTTCAACATCATCATCATCGTCAGCATCAGCAGTGGTGGCGAGCTTTGTGGTCTTGGTAGTTGAAGACTTCTTGGTTGAGGTCTTAGTGGAAGACTTTGTGGACTTGGTAGTCTTGGAAGTCTTCGTGGAGGTCTTTGTAGACTTAGATGTCTTAGTAGACTTAGAGGTCTTAGAGCTTTTAGACGTTTTTGTAGAGGTCTTTTTGGTGGAAGTCTTGGTGGTTTTTGTGGAGGTGGCCTTTTTGGTGGAAGTGGTATCCTCATCGTCATCATCGTCGTCATCGTCATCTCTCTTAGCAACTTCAGTCACAGCAGCTGTAACAGTAGCACAATGAGAGTAGTAAGCGTTTTGTGACACACAAGTAGCAGGTACCTGACACTCAGTGGCTCCGGTCCAGCCGTCACCACCGCATTGGGCGTACATGCTTGCAAGCTCACCTTTGACGGCGAGAATAAATAGCGGAAGAAGGGCTGTCTTGAGAATCATGATTGTTGGAGATCTGTTGGATGATTGATATTAATGGATAGTTTGAAGTTGAATAGATGTAGGAGGATGATCCCAGTTTATATACTCTAGATGACTAGGATGAGATCTGCAAGATTGCACACTCAAACTGGGTGGGAGTAGGTGCGTATATTGTTTAGGGTGAGAACGCTCAAGATGCTCCATACATCTTAGAAACACATAGCTTACCAGCTATACCCCTTGAAATCTGCCTTCCGCCAGCAACTCTACTTTTCAGCCCATTCCAAGTCGAGGCTAAGCCCATTTTGACCCCTTACGTCTTTTGCTTGAAGCTGGAAGCACACCTCTATAGTGAGTAAAGTTACATGCGCAATACCCACCTTCTTCACAACCTCTGTCACTGTTATTTACCCTACATTGACGTGTATATTCTTAGACACGCAGTGGGTAT
Organism: Petasospora euphorbiae; assembly: GCA_030567115.1. Classification (NCBI taxonomy): domain Eukaryota; kingdom Fungi; phylum Ascomycota; class Saccharomycetes; order Phaffomycetales; family Wickerhamomycetaceae; genus Petasospora; species Petasospora euphorbiae. Next base: position 54,329 of record JAJLRQ010000009.1, read on the forward strand.
ATAATTAGAACAACGTGCAGATGGACGGATCGGTCTCAGATAAGAATGGTGCAAGTGCAGTGATCGGCGATGACCAATGCATCGAGATTATAATTGGTTGTTTTTTAGGGACCATAAACCCGTGAATTCAATGAGCTACTGGAAAGTAGGCGGCAAAAGAGAAACTATTGCAAGTAAAATGCTGCTCCACAAACAATGAAGCTACAGTTTGTCAATAGAAACTATTGAATACTACCGTGGCTATTCCAGTTGATTATGGTGACGCGGTGCCAGAAGATTGGTGAACATTGAAGTCCCATACATGGTTCTACGCTGGCCGTCGGACTCAACTGTTTAACATTTCCGACCATAACCCAATCATAGACCAAGCCTAGCGAAACTCCTCAGCTCCTGAAAATTACCACATAAGCATTTGAGAGGTAGTAATCACGGCCACAATTCCGGGGATTTGCGTGGGAGCAGTTGGATGATGACACAAAAGTGTTCAGGCATGATGAAAACTTCCCCAGGTTGTACACATCAAAAGATCAAACTTACTGTGCTGGGAGTTCACAAACAACCCTCGATCCCCATCGCATTGCTAATACAATAAGCATTTGCCCTACTCGCCACCAGCTCTCCTACACTCGGTCATATGGCGCCATTAGCTACCTATCCTACAGTCTCGAACATACTCGACATGAACCTTCTTAACGAGCGCTTATAGGAAAAGAAGGAAGTAAACGAGTACAATGACTCATACAATCTCTCCACCAGCGAGAGTGAGTACGGATCACTCCGTGGACTTTATGAGACTTCCCCAGCTGTACACGGTGATGTACAACAGGAAGACCCTCGCTCCTCCCTAAGCTGTTTTGAACCTCACATGTCTTGCCCAAGTCTGACAATCTAGATTGGCCCCAACCCGTCCATGCTGACCTCTCCAAAAGTCCCCTCATTCTTTTTCGAAGGTTATGATCATGCCACCTGGTATGTTTCCAACGCCAAACAATCAGCAAGTTACTTCGTGCAATGCCTTGGGTTCTCCTATGTTGCTTACCGTGGTCTCGAGACGGGATCCAAATACACCGCTTCCCATGTTGTGAGAAACGGTGATGTTGTGTTTGAGTTTATCTCTCCTCTTATGGCCTCCATTGAAGACGAGGAGGCTGATGAATGCATCCAGGGGATACACGAGTTCATTAGGAAGCATGGTGATGGTGTCAGAGATGTCTCTTTTAAAGTGAGCAACATTGACTACGTGTACGAGTGGGCAATTAAAGCCGGTGCAAAGTCAGTAGAACCGCCAAATACAAAGGAGGATGCATTTGGTAGAGTAAGAGTCGCCACTATTGAGGTATTCGATGACATTAACCATACATTGGTTGAAAGACATGATTATGCTGGGACGTTTCTTCCTGGATATCAGGTCCATCCCTTGTGCTCATCAGTGGAGATCCAAGCTTTGAGTGCAAGCCCTGCTATTTCACTCTCCAAGATTGACCACTGTGTGCAAAATGAGGATTGGAACAAGATGGAGTAGGCCTGTGACGTTTACAAGAGGATCTTCGGCTTTCATGAGTTTTGGTCTGTTGACCAAAATGACGTGTCAACCGAGTACAGTGCTCTTCGATCCATCGTTATGGCTTCAGACAACGAGTTGGTGAAGATGCCCATAAATGAACCGGCAGAAGGCATTTGTAAGTCCCAGATTGAGGAGTTTTTGGACTTCTACAACGGCCCAGGTGTTCAGCACATTGCTCTTTTGACAGATGACATTGTAACTACTATTAGACACATGCGACTCAGAGGCACCGAGTTCATAAGTGTTCCCGAGATGTACTATGACAACTTGCTTCCCCGCATCTTGAAGATGGGTCTCAAAATTGAGGAGGACATGGACGAGTTGAAGAAGTTGAACATCTTGATTGACTTTGACGAGGAGGGATACCTCTTGCAGATCTTCACCAAGCCATTGACCGACCGGCCTACGTTCTTCCTTGAGATTATCTAGAGACACAACCACAACGGGTTCGGCAAGGGAAACTTCAAGGCTCTCTTTGAGACTATTGAGCAAGAACAGAGGCTGCGCGGAACATTGGTTAAAGATGCAAGATGTGGAGTCCCACAGAGGAGAGCTTGAGCACTGGTCCAAGTTTTGCTTCAACTGTCTACTCTACCCTGGAACCGTGACATTTCATGGAATTTTAAAAACCACCGGTACAATACACAATCTCAAACCTACCCACCTATTATCTATATGAACGTCCCATATCTTATGTAGATGTATTGCATCATTATCATACCTGACTCATAATAATCGGAGCATTGTTTACGCGACATTCAAATGAGGGAATATTCGCGATCAACTTGTGAGCTGCGGCGTAGACCGGCAACCCGCTGAGAAAAGCGAGCAAAAGGGGAGAGCGGTAACAGAAGACCATCGGCGCAGCATCCTCACCACAAGCAGCGGCTAAGCAAAGGACACCAGAGAGTTTGCTTCACTTCCTCGGCACCTGAACAGAGCAACCACGGGAACCAACACTCTTTCTTACCGCCCGTGTGGAACCCAGCTATATTACACGTTTGGACAACGATTACGCAGCTTCAGTTGCCAACGCACAGGCTATAAAGTTCACCCAAGCCACATTTGGGGACGTCCCCTTTAAATTCACACATTCACACACACAAGATAATTGAAGCTACCAACTAAGCAGCTATTTAAATAATGTCAGGGTACGTATACGATTTTTTTGGGTCTTGCTGTGAACTCAAGCGCCCATTGGCGGCGGCTGTCATCAATTCCCGCTGTCATCGATGGGTGGCGTGTTTACCAAACACCTTTATGCATCTCATGGCTGAGCTCGAGTATTAACATTCCCTAAATAGCGCCTCCTCAATCACAGTTAAGGTGGTGGCTGCCGAGTCCCTCTACAAGAGAGACGTTTTCAGAAGTCCGGACCCATTCGCAGTGTTGACCATTGATGGTGCTCAGACGAAATCAACATCTGCTGCGAAGAAGACATTGAACCCATACTGGAACGAAACATTCACTTTCCAGGCTACCCCAGATGCCATCTTGATTTTACAAATCTTCGACCAGAAGAAGTTCAAGAAGAAAGACCAGGGATTCCTGGGTGTGGTTAACGTTAGAATCGGCGACATCATCGACTTCAACGTTGACAACTTCGAGGAGACCATCACCAGAGAGCTCAAGAGATCTAACGACAACGTCATTGTGAGCGGTAGGGTCATTCTGGTTCTATCACACAACAGCAGTACACCTACGGTATCCTCATCATCGAGATCTGCTGCTGCAAGTTCATCAGCGGGTGGTGAATCGTCGGCCACTGGTCCTTCAGGACCTCCACCACAGATCGGTGCTGCTTCATCTAGTCCATCTGCGCAAGCTACCAATGGTAGTAACAGACAGTTCTCTTCATTTGAGGATCAATACGGAAGACTTCCACCGGGATGGGAGAGAAGAACGGATAACTTTGGCCGTACATACTACGTGGATCACAACTCGAGAACAACTACTTGGAAAAGACCAACACTGGATCAAACGGAATCTGAGCGTGGTCAACAGAGACAGAATGTCACAGATGCAGAGCGTAGACAACATCGTGGACGTACTCTTCCAGATGACAACCCAGCTTCACCAAGTGGTTCAACCAACAACATCACTGTCAACGCCGCTGGAAGCACACCTGCAATCAATGGCACATCAGCTGTGTCAATGGCCGCTACTGGTGGCACCACCGCTGGTCTCGGTGAGCTTCCACCTGGTTGGGAACAGAGATTTACACCGGAGGGCCGCCCATACTTTGTTGATCACAACACTAGAACTACAACTTGGGTTGATCCTAGAAGACAACAGTACATCAGAACATATGGTCAGAACACCACAGTACAACAACAACCTGTCTCACAACTTGGACCACTACCTAGTGGATGGGAGATGAGATTGACAAACACTGCCAGAGTATACTTCGTTGACCATAACACTAAGACGACAACTTGGGATGATCCAAGATTGCCATCATCTTTGGACCAGAATGTCCCACAGTACAAGAGAGACTTCAGAAGAAAGGTGATCTACTTCAGATCCCAGCCTGCTTTGAGAATTCTCCCAGGTCAGTGTCATATCAAGGTTAGAAGAGACCACATCTTTGAGGACTCGTATCAGGAGATTATGAGACAAACACCTGAAGATTTGAAAAAGAGACTGATGATCAAGTTTGACGGTGAAGAAGGTTTAGACTATGGTGGTGTTTCCAGAGAGTTCTTCTTCTTACTGTCACATGAAATGTTCAACCCATTCTACTGTTTGTTCGAGTACTCCGCTCACGACAACTACACATTGCAAATCAATCCAAACTCCGGTATCAACCCTGAGCACTTGAACTACTTCAAGTTCATTGGAAGAGTTGTCGGCCTGGGTGTCTTCCATAGAAGATTCTTGGATGCCTTCTTTGTCGGTGCTTTGTACAAGATGATGCTACACAAGAAGGTTGTGCTGCAGGACATGGAAGGTGTTGATGCCGAGTTCTACAGATCTTTGAAGTGGATGCTTGATAATGACATTGAAGGTGTTCTTGATCTCACCTTCTCTGCTGAGGAGGAAAGATTTGGTGAAATGCGTGAAGTTGACTTGAAGCCAAATGGAAGGGACATTGAAGTTACGAACGAAAATAAGAAGGAGTACGTTGAGCTGATTACAGAGTGGAAGATCTACAAGTGCGTGGAAGAGCAGTTCAAGGCATTCATGGACGGGTTCAACGAGCTTATTCCTGAAGACCTCGTGAATGTCTTTGATGAGAGAGAACTGGAGTTATTGATTGGTGGTATCGCCGAAATTGATGTCGAAGATTGGAAGAAGCATACAGATTACAGAGGCTACCAGGAGAGCGACGAAGTCATTCAATGGTTCTGGAAGTGTATTGGTGAGTGGGATAACGAGCAAAGAGCTAGATTGCTGCAGTTCACCACCGGTACATCAAGAATCCCAGTCAACGGTTTCAAGGATTTGCAAGGTTCTGATGGTCCTAGAAGATTCACTATTGAAAAGGCTGGTGAATCCAACCAGCTTCCAAAGTCACATACTTGTTTCAACAGAGTGGATTTGCCTCCATATGTTGATTATGAGGCCATGAAACAGAAGTTGAGTCTGGCTGTTGAAGAGACCGTTGGATTCGGTCAAGAGTAAGTGCCTGAGATCACTGCAGAGTTTTTGTTGCACATAAATTTCACAATTGAAGTCGCATATCCCATACCTCCCATTCTTTGTTTTTGTCTTTGTTTACGTTTTTATTATCTAAGTCCAGGTTACTGGTTATCTAATTATGAATAGTCTAGTAGTCTAGCACACTAAGCAAGCAAAAACTCAAAAGACTTTTATAGTCTCAGCAAATGATAGCATTATGACATGCGTAGCTTTACCAACCAGATGCATCATATCATCGTTGTTTCTAGATGTTCCCAGAATGACTTTATTTTCCCTTGAAGTTTGTGAGGTTATCTGTGATGGGAAACATGATACATCAGGACCATTCACAACCTGCTAACAATAGCATCATTTCAATCATAGCGTCTTGAACTGTATTAAACCAATATAATCGTGACTTTTATGTATTATTGAGTTGGTAGGGCCACTCAAAATGTCACGGTGGGTTAAACAATGCTAAAAAACCTACAACAAAAATCCGTGATAGTTTAGTGGCTAGAATTACCGCTTGTCGCGCGGTAGACCAGGGTTCGATTCCCTGTCGCGGAGTTTTCTTTTTGCTTTTGGAAACATTCTTCAAAAAAAAAAACTACCCCCACAAGTGGTCGTAGATGCCAATCTCTTTTTCTTTAACGAAGACCGGTTGGTTGATAAGTGTAGGCACAGTGACACGTGAGAGCACATTTCCAGCTTTTGTTGAGGTAATCGTACGTGGCAGACTCCAAGTCCAACCTTCTGACATCCGGGATTTGAGAGACAGAGTTGTTTCAGGTTGGCCTCCGTAACAATCACTAACACCACTGCGAATGCTCCCGGATTCTACAACGATTGCAAGATATACGTTCTAATTGTGTATAAAAATTGGTCTGTGATAAGAAAAAAGAAACAAACGAGTATTGAGAGGTGTAGTATAAACAAGTGTGCAATCCAATTTTTGGATCGATGCAAAAAGAGGTGCCAGATAGATGGAACCCCCTCAGATTTCGTTAAATATAAATATCAAAAGTCATCCATTGTATAAAGGGAATTATTGTTCATGAGTGTGCGTCTGTTATGCAAAGGCGAGGGGATGTATGTGGTCCTCTTCTTCAAGTCAGATATGAAACAACCTCTGAACGTTACTTCCAGACATAATGGACAATTGATGTTTTTCGCTTTCAAGGGGGGGTAATGTTAGAAAGTGAGAAAGTGTATAGGTGACTGTGAATGATGGCCAGATGTGTGTGATGAGGGTTAATGAGGAGGGGCAAGAATAGAATGTGAAAGTGTCATAAAGTGAATGTACATGAGGTGGCGAAGTGGCAGACTGGTCAAATTCAGTTCTTTGGTGGAGTGAATCTGATCTTTCTGGTCTTGATACCAGCCCACTTGAACTTCTTGACGTAGACGGAGAGCAAGTAAAGGGTAGAAAGGGTGATGATGGCCTTCAAACCGAGTCTCTTTCTCTCATCGTGCTCTGGCTCAGAAGCCCAGTTGAGGAACACGGAGACATCCTTAGCCATCTGGGAAGTAGAGGCTGGGGTACCGTCCTCGTACTCAACCAAGTCGTCGAACAACACTCTACCCATGGCAATAGAACCACCTGGGAAGTATGGGTTGTAGTTAGAACCTGGTGGAAGAACAACACCGGCTGGTGGCTCATCTGGGTAACCAGTCAACAAAGAGAAGATGTAGTCACAGGCACCGTGTCTGGCCTTGACAATCAAAGAAAGATCAGGTGGAAGAGCACCCTGGTTGGCGGCTCTGGCGGCCTGCTCGTTGGCGTATGGGCCTGGGATGTAGTCAGCAAGCTTACCCTTTCTCATTCTTGGGTTACCCTGGTCATCTGGTTCATCATCGTACTCAAACTCCTCAGCCATGGCTCTGACTTCGGAGTTGGTGTGAGAAACACCGACAAGGGTTCTCCAGGCGACTCTGTCCAAGGAGTGACAAGCGGCACACACCTCACGGTAGACCTGGTAACCTCTTCTAATGGAGGCGTGGTCAAATGTGTCGAACATACCGCTGTGTGGCCAGTTGAACTCTGGTGGGTGGAGACCGTGCTCAGCAGCGGTCATGGCTTCAGCGAAGACGGAGTCCTCGTAGAGCATGTAGGAGGCAGTCAAACCGGAAGCGGCGACACCACCAATGATAGCCTTCTTAGCCAAACTGGTTGGCTCAGCAGCGGCCTGCTTGGCTGAGGTGGAGAAGTTTTTCTGGAGAGATTAAATGTTAGTATAAACTGTAGAGGTAGAGACGAGTGACAGCACAGTATATCGAGATAGTCTTGCCGCCCATTCGAGTGGGCCCGTGCCGGAGGTGATATGCGTTGACCGTTGAAATGACATGAATCAATGAAAGCCGGCGCTAAACACTCTGAGGGGTGAAACTGACCAGTGCTCTTGATGGATTATCCACATTCTCCATAGACCACATCATACTGCCATTAGTCTAGCGCTCCAGTCTCATTGCACTGGTGTTTGCACGGTTGATTGGATCTCAGTGGATTTACCGGTCGGTCATTGGCTGGAGTCGTGGGCATCGGGATCGTAGGGGGGATCCATGGCTCAGGGGGACGAGCTGGGCGGCTATCTCGAATTTGCTGTGTATCTTAACCTGGGTACGCACTATGTTGCTTCTGACAGCAGATCTGATAGAGGAGAACATTGCGTGTGGAGCGCCCTAATTATCCGTCCTCCCTGTTGTTGTGCTTGGAGAGTTTCGAAGTTTTTTTCTGTATAGGCCTGTGCGCTCCCAGCCCGCGCTGCTCGAACTCCCCAAAGTGCCCGGTGCCCAATTTTTCTTATTCTGCAAAATTGCTTGGGCGCTCATTGGCCGAAATCCTTCGATTCGCGACAATATGAGGGTTACGCAGCCCTGACACGGACTTGAGGCTCACATATGAAGGATATTGCCTTATTTGCTGGCGTAAAGACGGGTTTTGAGAGTATGGAAAATGGGCAGTGGGGGTATTATAGAAGTTATGCCTTCAATGGCACCCCTCGCTAGCTGCCCAATGGCTTGGATAGCTCTAACTCAGCGTCTTATCAGTGCTCTTCCCCAGGCTCATGGACTAATCAGCAGTGCGCGATTGGCTGAGCATAACTGTAGCGTCGTGGTGGCGCTGAGCGGACGCTTATGCCATGGATGTTACACAAACGGTTTCGCGGAAAGACTCTGGTTAGGGGACACACACATATCCTACGCGTTTACGCAAACAACAACATGGCAGGATGACGCGTTGAGGCACTGAGATCATAAGTGTTTCTTCGTGGCTCTGACAGACAAGCATTGACAGCCAAACCATGTCTGAGTTCGATCCGAGAACCTCCTTCGTTTCTTTTGTGGACCATCTGCCGTCCGACATCATACGGAAACTATGGCTCACACAGTCTCTCAATATCGCCTACGAAACGCAACGAGTGGAGCTTGAAAGGCTATTGAGATAGCTTTCTTCTTCAAAGGGGTCTTCCAAACATGTACAGTATTCTAAAAGAGTGATACTTATTGCACGCGACCTACATCGGCTACGGCGTGAAGTCCTGGAGGAGTCGAAGTCGATCGCTACAACCATCAAGATCGCCAAGATGCAATTAACCTCACAGCATGAACAACTCGAGCACGATCACAAGATGCACCAAAACGAGGTTGAAATGAGAGATACTTTGATGAAGCACTCAAAGCTCACCAACAGAAGGGTGAAGTCTACTGGCTCTACAGCAAACTCAAACAATGTGAACATACAGGTATAGTCACAGGCTACCGCAAAGAAGAAGGTTGGCTTCGAGCACAAGATACTTGAGTTGGAGGAAGCCATAACAAACCCTCCTAGAAGACCAAGAAGGGGGCGTCCATCCAAGGCTGACTAGGAGCAGATGCATAGACTCAAAATAGGGTTGCAAAAGCAACTGCAAAGACTGAAAAAGCTGCTAGAGAAAGAGGAGTTTAAGAAAGGGTCTACAAAAATCACTATCAAGAGACCAGTCGCTGCCCAAGTTGAACCAAAAGAAGAACAACAACAAGAAGAGATTGACAAAGAAGTATACTGTATCTGTCGCAGTGGAAGTTTCGGTGATATGGTGGCATGTGATAATGATGCCTGTCCATATGAATGGTTCCATTACGGCTGTGTGGGGCTGAGAAGAGCGCCAAAGGGAGACTGGATCTGCCCTGTTTGTGCAGAAGCTAAAACTAAAGCTGAGTAGCTCAAAAAGGAAGAGCAACAAGAGGAACCCAACAGAAAGAGACGCAAAACCAAGGCAAGAAACCAGTGATACACTACGCCACAAGATTACGATTGATGCTTATAATGAGTACTTTAATGTACAGACGTCTAGCTCTCAGTTGTCGTCACTCCACAGACTGTCCTCGAAAAAGTAGAGCCATGACAGGCCAAACCAACTCGAAATCACACCAACGGCGCAGTACATGCTGTATGTCATGAGCTGCAAGAATTCAAACTTCTTCAGGAAGTCGTACTGTTCCTCAAACATGTGCATCAAAAATACACACCAAACCATTGGTATCAACCCAATAGTGTAAATGATAGAGATTCTATCAAATAAGAAGATTCTTCTGTTTGTGCTTGTCTGTTTGGATACCTCGTTGAATGACAATGAGTAAATAATGAACCAGATGAATGTAAACATCTGCTTGACAAAGTTTTGACTTGGTAAAAGGGGGAACAAGCTGACATATCCCGCACCGGCAAGGACCATAAAGCAATTAAGCAGTCTGCGCTCAGTAATGAGGAACGTGAAGGGAAAGATGATCAACATGATTGCCTTCTCATGTACGTGCCATCCGAAAAGGAAGGATGCATACGCATTCAGCGTCAATGCGCCGATAAACCTCTTGAATGTTGGATCGAGAAGTACAGGAAGTACAGATAGCGTATCGTAGAACAATGTCAACATAGCAGCAGTGCGTGGCGTGATGTTTGGCAAGATCACAAAGAAAACATCCTGCACCAGACCCCTTGTGCCTGTGTTACCAGCGGCAGCAAGCTTACTGGCGATGACCTCACGAGATGGGATTGGAAGGAACTTGGATACCAATCCGTTAACATACGGCTGCTTGAGTACAATGATCAAAACTTTGTCGAGGAAGCTGTAGACCGCCCATGTGTTTGGGGCCCAGTAAGCGTGAGTCAAACCTCTGGAGAAAGGGAACAATCTGGCCAACAGTTGTGGCATCACACCATGATAAACAAAAGGAGCAAATGCAACAGCAAATACACCAATGACAATGGCACCGAGCTTGAAGAGACTATGCCACTTAACAAACCTGATGATGTTTTTCTGAGAGACGTCAATACACTCTGCTCTCAAGAGGTAGACGAACACAGCTGGGGCCACATAGAGGAATATATGCTTGAAGCACAGCAGCACAGCAAAGAAGAATGCCATCCAAAAATGATTTTTGTGACGTGCAGAGAGGATCACAGCACAGAGAATACCAAACATCATACCGTTGTACTGGAAATGGACGTGGTCGACGATCAACAAACCTGGAGACAATACAAGAGAGCTGGCAATAATGAAAGTCAGAGTCTTGTTGGTGCTTAGGTTAATATATGTCTGTAGCACAGCGTAGAGGACAATCTCAGTGATGATGACTGTAGTACGCTGAAAGACCACTGTTGGCCATCCATATTGACCAACCTCAACGATATCCAGGCACCCATCTCTTTTTACTATTGGGAGCACAAATTGAGAGAGGAGCCACTCAAAATAAGCAAAGAATGGCGGGTAGTCCAGTGTCCATTGACTAGTGGCCTCAATGTACCAATCCTTCAGCGGCAATTTGTTGGTGATGGCAAGCCAGTTGCGATGGACATCAAAGTCTGTGGAATGATACGTGTCGAATAGTAGCACCTTGAGGATCGTGGTTGCTACCCATATGTTCCATAAACTGTAGTTTCTCTTGCCTCGTAGTTGAGGGTCTGCCTCTGACGCAGATGACGAAGAAGTTGAAGGAGGTGATTTTGTCTTGAGCTCTTTCTTCTGGTCCTGCTGCGATGATGGTGGCTCGACGGAGGAGCGTGGGCTCAAAGATGCCGACGAAGCGGTCTTCTTGGTCTTTGACTTGGATTTGGCCTTCTTGCCTCGTACCTCAGACATTGAAAGCAATCCACCAAATTTGCGTAATTAACTTGAATCACTGGCCTGGAAATAACTGACAGCTCGGGCGTGTTCATGTGGTCTGTTTACGTTTTTCTCACACGCGGGAACATAGCCGCCGGCAGGAGGTCTTCAGTAGAGCAAAGCGGTGGCACCAACGCGGCAAGGAACTGCCTTTAACTACGTTCAAATACAAAAATACAAAGTAAAATATGAGTAGTGTCAAACCCCAGCCAGACGGTACCTCTGAGGGAATTGATTGAAGTAGCCGCCCGTTAAATTAGGCTTGCAACCCCGATATCAGCCAGCGGCAGAGGTTCGCGGCGAGCTTCTTCAAATTCACCGCCCTCACCAATTCAGATGGATAACGACACACCCAAAATCCACGGCGGCATCTCTTGATACATCTGACCTCAACACCAAAACCTACGCAACCAACCCAATGTCAGACGATGCACTCGAAGCTCCCCAGTGGGGCGATGCTGTGAGCGCCAGTCCCGGTAAATTCCGTGCCCCAGAGGAGGAGGAGACCGAGGACAGCGTGGCCGGCGAGCTCTCCGCCACTTTGGCAAGCACAGGCCTCCAGGACTCTCTTCACCCAGATCCAGATGGAAGTGACCATGAGGAGGCCGAAGAGGCTCAGTCTTCGAAATCAAACAATGCCGATGGGCCGTCAGAGGAGCCTTTGAAAGAAGAACCAAAGACGCCAAAGAAGAACACCACAGGCCTGCTTAGCGCCCTGACGGTTGATGCCGATAAGGGCTTCATCAACGAAGTTGTATCTCCAAGCAAGGATGAAGCCCTGTTCAAGGGAACCGACGTGATCACTGTAGATGCTGCTGATGAGGAACATGATAAGGGCGCTGCTTCATCACCAACCAAGTTTCGCCGTCAGAATGTGTACAGAGCTCCAAGACTACGCCGTGTGCCGTTGAAATCAAGCGATGCCAACACTGATAAACAGACATCCGAGACCACACACTCCACTGAAAAGTCCAACGCTGATGCTGATCCACTTGGACCACTTGGTGCAACAGAAGACGAGAATGGTACAGCTATTCAGGCCTCCAACTCACATCCTGTCGACAACCTGGCGAAACTTGCCGATGGCCCACTCTTTGAGATCAACAGAACCCCATTGTCACCTCTAAAGGACACAAGTCATCTTGTACCATCTGCTCCAACTCAGAAACCAACTCCAGGTTCAAGTGGGTCTGAGATTGAAGCTGCCAAGGCAAGACTGAAAGCCAAACAGAACCCAGAGATCAAGATGGAGATTGCCGTTGGCGACCCAATCAAGGTTGGTGAACTCACAGGATCATATGTTGCCTACAGCGTCCGCACCATGTGCTCACACGAACTTTTTAAGTCGAAACAGACATCTGTATCGAGAAGATACAGAGACTTCAGATGGCTTTATCGCCAATTACAGGCCACACACCCGGGTAGAATCATTCCACCACCACCGGACAAACAAGCAGTGGGTAGATTCAACCAGGACTTTATCGAGAGCAGAAGATATGCACTGGAGAGAATGATTATAAAGATTTCAGAATCTCCAGTCTTACAGAAGGATCCAGACTTTATCATGTTCTTGCAGAGTGAGCAATTCACTTCCGAGGCAAGAGAGCGTGAAAAGGCAGCTTCAGCTAAATCAATATTCGCTGACCATGATACTGATAGCATGAATAGCAACGGTGGTGGTTTATTCGGCTCATTGGGTGGTGCATTCTCCTTCACACCAAAGATTGTTGAGCCAGAAGAATATTTCAAGGACAAGAAGGCGTATGTCGAGGCCTTAGACACACAATTCAAGGTGTTTTTGAGAAGCTTGGAGACCATTGTTACACAGAGACAAGATTTGGCTTCCGTTACCGAGGAGTTCTCCAAGATAATCTTGACCCTGTCTGATTTGGAGATTTCTAAAAACACCACTGAAACGTTTGTTCAGTTCTCGGACACTCAAGCTAGAATCAAGGAGTTGCTTGATAGGCTATCGCTTCAGGATATGTTGACACTTGGCGCTACATTGGATGAGTATCAGAGAATTATCAGTAGTATCAAGGACACATTTGAGCAGAGAGACAAATTGCTTTTACATCTTTCAAGCTGTGAGCACGACCTCAAGAAGAAGAAGTCCTCGCTTGACAAATACACCAAGTATAATTGCACTCAGACCGACAAGATTGAAAGCGTGAAGAAGGAACTCGTGCTGTTGGAAAAGAAATTGCAGACAGCCAGAGAGAATTATGAGCTAGTCAGCACAACGTTGAAGGAGGAGCTAGCCAACTTTGAGGTTGAGAAAATTCATGATTTCAGAAATTCTATTGAGATCTACTTGGAGAGCTCTATCGAGAGTCAAAAGGAAGCCGTTGAGCTCTGGGAAACGTTTTATAACAACACACTGTGTGCTACAGAAGAGTGATGGGAATCCATATATATGTTTATCATCAACTTAATCAGAACAATTATCCTGATAAGAATCCAATGTGTTTTATAACTGTGGCCAAAATATTTACTCCTCGTCGTCAATATCGTTTTTCTCGCTCGCAAATGCAATATCCAGCTGGTCAAATACCTTAATCTGCTCTCCAATGCAGGCGTACTTAACAATCATGGTGTCGAAAGCGAAACAGTAGGCAGAGTTAACTACTGTGTTGTTTGCAATCTGAGGCAATTGTGGATATCTCTGAGAGAAGTGCGTGAGGATCAACTTGCGAGCATGCATAGTGTTTGAGACTTCGATGGCCTCGTTGATTGTACAGTGTCTCTTTTTCTTCGCCTCCTGTATGAGATCGTTCTCCAATGTTGCTTCATGGATCAACAAATCGCTGTCCTTACCGATAACTTCAGCAAACTTATAGAGGTTTGGCCTGGTATCACCGGAATAGGACACCTTGAATGTACTGTCTGGAGAATCTTCGAAATCAGTGAGCTTATATGTGATGGAACAACTGTAAGCCCAGTTACAGTGGTAGGCACGACACGTCTTAAAGGACTTAATTCCGGCGTCACGATAGAGATTCTTGATCGTCTCGTGACTTCTGGAATGATCAATTAATGTCGTGAAGTTACCGGAACCAGACATGAAGTCATCGAATGGGATTTGCGACACCTGCTTTCTCGGTCTTCCAGCAAGGAAATCCTCACAACTGATATGTGCTATGCGCTCCAGGCCTGACAAATCTGTCTCCACCTTGAGCCACTCATTGACAAAATGAGCATACTGCCATGGCGATACAAGGTACAATGTATTGGTGTTGTCCGCGTTGTACTTGAGCCATTCTTTGATGATAGTGATGATTCCAAGATGGTGATCGGCGTGGAGATGTGATAAGTAGATGACTTGCAGCTCCTTCATATAATCTTTCATGTTTTCGAGCCTCAATGTACGCCTCATGGATCCAATAGTGTTCTCACCCGCATCGAGAAGGATCGAGCGATAGCCTGTCTCGCTACCGTTCTTGTAAGGAATACGAACAAGGTTGGAGATAACGTTACGGTACTTGGACGGAAGTGCAGAACCTGTACCAAATGTGATTGTTTCAACCTGATCTTTGAGTGAGCTGCTGGTGAGCAATCCCGACGACGTTACTGATGAAAGATCCAATGTCTATTCTTTAGTAGTCATTGTTTGGAGATTGAGGGGCACAACTTCGGTCTCGAAAGTGTGATTCCAGTCTTTGGCAGTTTTGATTTTGACCTGGGTATCATCAATTGTGCGCTTGTTGATTTCGGATGCAACACTCGCTTCGATGTTGATAGTTTGTCCTTGAAGCATGATATATATGTTAGGGCGAACATGTGATGGTAAGGCATTCTTGGCTTCGTGTGTCTCAGGAAGGTTGTATTGAGTTGGCTGAAGATGCTTGAGCTTCAATGTGACATTAGCAGAGCCCTTGAATGACAGTGAATTTGGACAATACGCAGGATGTGAGATGTAATGAACACAACTCTCTCCAAATGAGTCAATGAACTCCATGTACTCTGCACCAAAAGGCTCAACGTCACTACCTAATAAATGGTAGACAACACCAACTCTAGAACCCCATTCTGCTGTTTTAGCCGAGGTAATATAGTCTCTAGATGGAATGTCAGCAATCACCACAGTCTCAAACACTCTTTGTTCAGAGAGTACCTGGTGTGGTTCAATTACGGTACCGTCAGCAAGGGTGACACTTTCACCATTTGTGAGCTTAGCGAATGCTGGCCCCTTCGGGACACCCAATTTAATGGCCTGTTTTGGATTGAATTTTCCTCTCACAGAGTGTAGTTGAATAGCGTAACAGGTTGACAACGCAGAGTTTTTGAAGTCTGGCAACTTCACATGAATGTGTGGATCGGACAATGCAGGATCAGTGCTGTTGCCGGTATCTTTTTGCTCTGAATCACTTTCTCCCTCAGTGTCATATCCAGCAACTTCACCCTTATCGTTCGTTTGTAGTGGAATGTTGTTCTACACATCCATGGGGAACATTTTGGCAATTATGGCTTTCAACTTCACACTGAGCGCACCCGTAAGCGGCTGATCTACCTCGCTTGATGACTTCTTCAGTACAATGGATCTGACATCCATGATCTCATCTTTGTGTGTTTCTCCATCGGGTATGACAACAGGGCGGAGATCCATACCAAATCTGAAGACGAAGTATCTCCAAGTTGACACAATGTATTCGATGACGTTACTGCCATGGTAGAGGTTAAGGTCTTTCTTACCCTGGTCACTGACTGTCAAGATCATACCAGGGAGACCTCCCATGGATTCCCAATCCAGATGACCCGTGAGAAAGATCCCGGACAACTTGGAAACTCTAAGCTTCTGTTCGTTGAGACTTCGCTGGAGACCCTCAGGGATTTTACCGAATAGGTACCTTCTGCCCTGAGCAGTGTGCAGTAGGATCGAAGGATGCTGGATATCTGAGGTAGGGTGTGTGACGGCTCTGAATGGATACATTGCTTCTGGTAACACTTTTCGTTTGCTTGGTGGCTTAGTTTTGAGCGGTTTGTTGTTGGCGGCTGTTAGTGGAGTTGATGATTTGGTAGCAGGAGCGAGTGTCTTTTCTCTTTCTTGCCTTGTCTGACAAGGCGCCTTGGATGATTTGCCTGAGAGGGAAAAGGAATGCAAGTGTCTAATGATTAACACAGGGAACTGTGTCCTGGTGAACAGCGGACTAGCGACAAACAACGTGGTGGTTGGTGCTGATGGCTTCGTAAGGGTGGGCGATGGGCGACTCCTCAGGGCGATCGTTTAGCAACGCGTTGACGAGCGGTTTGAGCCAAAATTAATACAGGAGATGAACTGGTCCAGATATTTGCTCACTTTGAACCTGGCTGCTCTATCCACGACGAGAAGGTGCGTTGACGTTACTTTAAAGCGAGAGATGCCATCTCATCGCAGTTGTCAATAGCGTTAGCCGCCCATAGTTTTTTTCCCACCAAAAACTCTGCCAGAAATCCCCGGTCAAACTCAGCGAGTGGGGCAGTAGATATTATAGCCAGATAGACACTCTATGCAAATTTAACAGGCAAAGTTTTGATGGTGTTGATGATACAACGTGGTCAGAATACATATATTACTTCCTAAGATGAGCAGCAGCATCCTGGTACAAGCTCTGCCAGATGAAAGCCTCACTCAGAAGGAGTTCGATGTCCTTCTCTGTCCATTGCTTCGTCGGGGGATCCTGTAGGAACATCATGATCTCTTGGAAGTCCATTTTCATTAGCGTCTCACTCCACTTGACCAAGAATGCAGCACACACGTAGACATGAAACTCACTGAATCCATTGGTCTCACTGAAGTATGTGTCCCACATGCGCACTGTGCTTGGTATGCTGATCTCTCGCATTAGCAGACAGTTCATCCATCTGAAGGAGAACTGAATGAATTCAACGTTTTCATTCATCAAGTGTTTGTAGAGATCAGCGTCAATTCTGTTGATGAGGTCCTTCAGAGCGTTGACTTGTCTGATGATACCGGGCTGTGCGTGGATGTAGTTATCCTGGATTCCCTCAAGGAGTTTGGTCAAGCACCAGAACGTATCAGCCTCAACTGCATCCATAACGTCCTTTGGAAGCTCTTTAGGATCGAAGTTGAATATATCAACAGCTGGGTCAACATAACTGGAGAGGAATGTCTGGAAGAATGGTGTTGCCAAATCGTTGATTCCTTGGACGTACCCAGATGCTGGATGTCTAACAGACCATAAATAAAGAACCCTCTCCAATGAACGCTGCGTTGTTTCGAAGCCATAGAGTTTAATTTGGGGATTTGTTCTGGGAATATCGATCTCAATCTGATGCCATGTTTGCGCCTCCCTCTCTCTTCCAAACTCTTCTTGGATACCATTGAGGTATTCCTGTCTCTTTCTTTGCAACTGCGAGACTCTTCGATCTGAGTTTGTCGGGAGATAGCCCAGTAGCAATTGCCAACTGATGGGGCGAAGCTCTGCTGGAATACCGTTCCAAGCCATCTTCCGCAGCTTCTCCAAGTCAACGTTTGGCTCTTGTATGAGACTTTTGAATTTGTTGAACCTCGAAATTGCGGCGTTCATCTCGCTGAGTTCCTGTGTAGAAGCTCTCTCCAGACGAAGATTTGGTTCATGCATTGTGTACAGGGAGTTTGAGGGGTCTTGTAGTATCCCCTCAACATGATTCTTGACACCAGAGGTACTCGATTTGGTGGTTCTCAGCTTAGGGTACTCAATCTTGATCTTGTTTTCAAGAAACTTGGGAGCAGAATTGACAGTTTTGAGACCGTTCTCCACATCAGCGTCCCAGTCATCGTCCAGGTCTGTGTAATGTAATGATTCACGAGGTGTTGATGTACTTGATGGCTTCTTCGTTGACGACTTGCCATGTTCTTTCTTCGATTTCGACTTACTTGACGACTTCTTGCCAGCTGGTGGTATGTTGACTGATGAAGAGCTGTCATTAGACATACCCAGATGAGAGAATTGTGCACCGACAGTCTTGATCTACTCGTCAACTGCAATGACGGACTTCTTCTCTTTGAATGCTGATGAAAGTGTTCTGAGAAATGAGGGAGCTGAATGAGAATGAGAGCCCTGCGGGCGACCACCACCTTCATCAAATACGAATTCGTTTTGGTCTGATCGTGAGTTAGTATTTAGAACACTACAAAATGTGCAACAGTGGACAATTACTCACAGACTTGAACCATTTCCTGTGATGGAGGTTAGTGATACTCGATCCAAAGCCGGAGATAGCGGTACGCGTCTTGGCTGCGGGAATGGGCAAAATACTTACTGGTTGATGCGAAGAGCTCTTTCTCGTCATGATCAGTTGTCCTGTGTGTAAAAATGTGGCGGTGGGGCAATTTGGTCCAGTCCTTGAAGGTAGATCTAATATAGTACAGTTGGATGTAGTAGACACCGAGGTGGGAGGGAGGGGAGGACAATATATGGATGATCTGAACTAGAATTCACAACTCCAAACCTGGTTTTCAAAGATGATCCAACCTTCGAGAGATTGATTGCTGGTGAGCTAACAAAACTATACCCAAAACAGATATATCCTCTCGGCTGTCAAACCTCTGAGCCAGGCAGTCGTATAGCGCACCTGGAGACCTCCAACCAACCTCCTCTCCGGTGGGCCTGCGCGAACCAACACCCGTACACCACCAAAATCGCGCTTTGACTCCGATCAACCTCAGATGCCCGGAGTCAGCGCGGGGCCAGAGACATCGCGAAGGTCCATCAGGCTGATTACTCCCAAATTGACCATGTGCCAACCGTATAAAAGTGGAGGTGCGCCCTTCTTCAGTGTGTCTGATCTTCTCTGGATATTGGTAGCTGGAATCTGCGTACTATCACACCTCGTTCGCCCAAGTTTTTCAACAACGCACACACACTCACTCACGTAAGAGCATACAATGTCAGATTCAACAGCTGTCAAACCTGCAGGCCGTACCATCCTCGCCTCTAGCATCGCCAAGTCATACATCCAGGAGGTTGAGGAGGGTGTCAAGAGCTTCGGAAGATCCCCTAAGCTCGTGGGATTCCTCGCTAACGACGACCCAGCCGCTAAGATGTACGCCGACTGGACGGGCAAGACATCAGAGTCGCTCGGGTTCACCTATGAGCTGAGAGTGGTTGATAAGGAGGAGCTCGAGGAGGCCATTATCGAGGCCAACACCGACGATGCCGTTGACGGTATCATGGTGTACTTCCCTGTGTTTGGAAACAGACAGGACCAGTATCTTCAGCAAGTCGTCTCTCTGGAGAAGGATGTCGAAGGCCTCAACCACAAGTACATCCAGAACATGTACCACAACGTCAGATATCTCGATGCAGAGGAGAAGCAGAAATCTATCCTTCCTTGTACACCTTTGGCCATCGTGAAGATTTTGGAGTACCTTGGTGTCTACAACACCCTTTTGACATACGGAAACAGACTCTACGGTAAACAGATTGTGGTTGTGAACAGATCTGAGATCGTCGGCCGTCCTCTTGCTGCATTGCTTGCCAACGATGGTGCCACTGTCTACTCCGTCGATGTTACTGGCATCCAGAAGTTCACACGAGGTGAGGGCCTTCAGCTGACCAGACATAAAGTTGAAGATGTCGACATGACACTCGAGGAGGTCTCCAAAAACGCCGACGTGATCATTACAGGTGTGCCATCACCATCGTACAAGTTCCCTAAGGAGTTCGTCAAGGAAGGTGCTGTCGTTGTCAACTTCTCCAGCGAAAAGAACTTCAACCCGGATGTTAAGGAGAAGGCTTCCTTGTACGTTCCAATGGTAGGAAAAGTCACCATTGCCATGTTGCTCAGAAACCTTTTGAGATTGGCTGGTAACAAGGCTGGTAACGCCAACTGATCATCACCTCGCTCATCATTGCTGTTTATATTCGATTCTTACCTTTGTACTTTAGTAACTATTTAGATTATTTATGAGAAACGCTAACTTTCAACTAACATGCTGAGCAGTGCTTAGCCAGCGACTCTTTACTAGCCACCGCTTCAGTTCGCCTGACCTCCACGACGTATAGCTTACAAGTAAAACTCGAGATACCCATGTGATTCATTACGAAATACCCTTCTATGTTACAGAATGCGACAGAACAGAGAACAAAAAAAGAAACAGACAAACAAACAAGCGAGATAAGAAGGCTTGGTGATCAAAACGATGCAGAAGGAAATGTTAAGTTTTTAAAGAGGAAGCTGTTGCGCAACAAGCCAAAATCAGACTCTTGGCTTCTTAGCAGCTGGCTCATCCTCATATACTGGATCGTCGAAGTCCTCGCCAACCTGGTCATATCTCTTCTTAAGACCCTTCATCTTTCTGGTCTGCATGTTGTTCAAGTCTTGCTTTCCAACGTGAACTCTACCAATCTTGTCACCCATACTGTCCATCTCCACGTTCTTGACAGTCTTGGCCACCAACTGCTTGGCCTTCTTGTAAGCCTCCTTCTCCATCTCTGGGGAAGCACCTTCACGTCTTCCGACAGCAAAGTCTAATCTTGGTCCAATCTCGTTCAACTCCACTCTTGGAACCTTCTCGGCACTCTTGAAAGTCTTCAAAGTATACACTCTGAAGTGAACTTGTGGCAATGGGAGACCCTCCTCATGGTCACCTGCTGTGATGGAGATGATGTATTGCAAACCGGCAACATCCTGGAGTTGTGTGACTTCACCTCTGAAGAAATCGAGGAAAAGGGACTTGACGTGCATGTAAACTGGATGACTCTCGAAGACACCACCGTTGAATGTGAACATTGGCTTGAGACCGACGTTGAATGTTGACTTGCGGAAATCCTGTAGGAGCTTGAAGTTGTCCATGACCATGAGCTCAATCATGTCGTAGATCTTGTAACCAAATGTTCTGACGAATGTGAGGTTATTTCTTCTCTTTTTACTGGAGCTGGAGAAGACAATCAAGGAGGTGTCGTTCTTCTCGGAGAAGAACTCGAGCTTGGAGGAGTCCTCGAACGGTCTGATGTCGTTCTTCTTGGTGAATCTCTTGATGTCTGGCTTCTTGAATGCACTCAAGTCAACCATCACATCGTGCAGTACCTGGTTACTGGTTTGACCTGGGACGAAGAGCGCCGTCTTCACATTCTCAATGAGCTTTGGCTCCTTGTTCTTGAGAGCCCTCTTGGCACGGGCGTTCTTTGGCTTGACTGTTCTGATCATTGTGATGTTGAGATATGAACGGGAAACACACACACAACTTGCTTTAATTCCCACTACTTGATAGAGAGGGGAGGCACAAATTTTTCTCTCCAGGCGATGAGCTGAGATCCGAGGGCTGGTCCGGAGTCGAGATCCGAGGGCGCCTTCGATCTTCAGAAAATTTGGGCGGCTAATTCGAATGTAAACAAACGCCAGCACAGTGCTCAATTCAACCACTTAGCGCTCTTAAAAGGTCCGTGGATCTTACTCAATTTGCTACTCAGAGATGTCATCTTTTGAGCAGAAGAAGCAGCCGTCACCGTTCACGCCGCGTGGGTTTACCGCCCGTGGCGAGGTCAGTGGTTCAAGACCGGCATCCAGGGAGGCGCCAAAAAGAGGACACCAATTCACCAACACATCAGACGAGCTCACAAGCAATAGCCACTATATTGTGTCTAAATTGGCCGCTACTCCAAGTGCTCTTCAGAGCGCCACACCTGAGGGCTACTCCGCACTTGTTGACGAAGCAACGTCGCATGCGCTGTTGATCTCTGACACCTCTGTGTACGCTTGGAAGTACAACTCAAATGACGCAATTCCAATCACCACAGAGCTCCCAGTATCACCGTCAAACAATGGCTTCCAGCCGATTGCCCTGCTGGTGTCTCCAGCCGCTGGTAGCGCCGAACCGGGCGTTGTTGTCATCAACAGCCATACCGGCCACATCAGATTCTACGAAAACATCAAAAGCGCATCAGCTGTGGGGCTTTTGAACAAAAACCAAGGCCTGGAGTACCACATGAAGCTTTCTGACAGAGAGGTCATCACAATTGCAGAATCGATCGAACCAGCAGGCATCCTGATGACCACCACCACAGGCCGCCTCATTTTGTTGTCTCTCAGAGACGCTGCAGGTAAGGCACTTCTCACATCCTCGGAGATTATCCGCAGACAGGCTTCATTCTTCAGCTCATCAGTGGCTCCACACAAGGAGATAACAGCTATCAAAGCTGGCGCCATTGTCGCACAAGGTGAACGAATTGCAGCCACTGTCACAAGGGGTGGACACTTCCAAGTCAGATCATGTTTAAGAGATGGCCAATCAAGAGTACTTCTCGAGCAACACTTGTCCGAGATCCTGGTTGATCATATCCAACAGGACTCGAGGTACGAGGGCGTGGACCTGGTGAAGAAGCTGGAGATTGTTGACATGTCATTGCTTCCTCACTTTGACTCGCAAGATGTGTTCCTCTTACTAGCGGCCTTGCAAATCTCTCCATCCCAAACGTCATATATCCTGTTCGTGATCAGAAGAGAGCTTGACAGACTACTCATTTTTTCAGCTTACCGAATTCGCACCTACACAAAGCCTTACATTAAGAAGCCAGAGTTGTATGTCCCATCTCCAGGCTCGACTGCATTCATTGTGTTCGACAATGCCATTGCCCTTGCCCAGCTCCCAACCGTTCTGGATCACAACATGAACAGCCGCCTGAAAAAGTGGGAAGATATTGTCGCATTCAGATCAGATGTCAAGATAATCGGTGCTGGTCCGGCAGATGTGAAGATTGTCGATGCCGACATTGTTCAGTACCCATCTGTCCAAGTTGTTGTTCCATAGTTCGGTGTTCTAAGGGTTGAAAGACTACAGGCAAACAATGATAATGTGTACGAGGCCATCCCTACTCGCTTACTAAAATCCCATATTGAGCAAGCTGTGTTCTATGGGGATGCTGGGTCTGGCCCACTGGAGTTTAACCTTCCTACAGATATTGAGTTTGATGATGAAGAAATGAAAAACGACCTTCTTGAGGTGGCGAAAGAGATTCTCACGTCCTCGTCAAATTATCTCCCTCCGAGACTTTCATCTTTGGAGACTCACCTCGAGCTCCGTCTTTCGAAGATGGAAAGACTTTTGCATTATGCCGCAGCTAATTTCAAGGACCGACTCGATGAGGAATCCATACTCTTGCTAGTTTCGTCTTACGAAAAGCTCCTTGCCGGTCTCCATCTTTACAGAGCTATGTCCAAGTACACCCAGGTCACCGACATCACGACAGAGTTTCAAAACGCATGTACTACTACTGACACTAATGATCTTTATCTGAAGGGCCTTGAACAACTGAATGAATTCCTTGTCAGGTTCTTCAAGGGATTGGTGAATCTCAAGACTCTGGAGATCGAATGTGCAGATATTGCCACTCAGGTTTACACCACCATCTTGAATGCGGAGAAGAAATTCCGCTACGATTTGTTTGATTTGACAGGCAGCCAGATTGGAAATCGAATGCCTTGGTTCACAACCGATGAGATTTATGTTGTTTTGTCTGAAATCTTCCAGAATTTCGTTGATGTTAGATCCTCTTCCCCTATCGATAACGAAGCTTCCCAGGTCTGTGTTGCCTTCGCTGAGATCCTCTTCTATGCCCTTCAACAGAAGACTGAGTGGTTGAAGAAAAAACAGCCAAGAACCAGAGATGACCAAGACTCATTGGAAAAAGACCAAACTTTCTTGAACGCCAGATCAGGAACGTGGACTAAGAATTTGGTGATATTCGGCAACAAAGCCGAGGCTCTTGCCATTGCTGAGACATACAGGGATCTGAATTCACTGGTTGAGATATCAGACAATGATCGTGAAAATTCCAAGGAGGAAGAGCTGGAGACCGTGCAACTTCGTTTCGAGTATCTCTTCAACAAGTTTGGCTACGAATTTGCTGAAACACTATACAATTACTACATTCACACTGGAAACTACCAAGTACTGCTCTTTGGATTCCCTCAATACAACACATACCTCCAGAGGTTCTTTGCTGAGAATGAGCATGGAAACATCTCCTGGATCAAGGACTTGCTGGATGGCAACTACAACCAAGCATCAGGTATACTGTACAACGTTACCAAAAAGAATGACGATGAACAAACTCACAGACATTTGCAGTTGAGCATTGCCAAATTATCAGCTCTTGCTGATGATGTTACAAATGATGAGTTACTTCAGGACATTCAGGAAGAGCTAGACTTTGTTGAGGCACAAGAAGGTATCATTGACCAGATTTCAGCATTCATCAGATCTGACAGCGACCCCGCTGCTCAAGTTGACGCCGTAGTCAAGGAGACACTGACACCAGCCTATAGTGACTCTGTTCATACTGTCTTCAAGCAGACCTTCCATAGAGCACTTTCGAGATTGTTGAGTAACAAGTCTCTTTCTGTCAACGAGCTCGTTGATGCTTACACTTTGATCAGCTCCAAGGTCACAGATAATAGATCCAACTGCTATTGTGCGTTAAAGGTGCTCCATCTCGCCAACCAACCATACAACATTAAGGTGGTGAATGAGAAACAAACATGGAGAAGAGCCATACTACACGACGATTGGTTGGACATCCTGAACAGTGAAAGCAAAACCGATGAATGGAGAAAGGAACGCGCTGAACAGACAGTATTATTTGAGACTTTGTTGCATTTCTTTAAGGACGAACTCTATATCAGAAACAATGACTACCAGCTCTCGTTGCCAGATTTACAAACTCTCACCACAATGGACTCGGAAGAGGATCTTGTTGCCAGATACACATTCATGGGAGCTGGGGAATTGTCAGAGTTGAAGGACATCATCCAAGACGAGATTGACCAAATCAAGGCACTCGCTTCCGATTTCGACCTCGAAAGCTGGGTCAAGTCGCTAATTGGAACTGCAAACCAGGTAAGTGGTGCTGAAAAGGTTATTAACTACAACAAACTGACCATTGAGAGCTAAGAGTTAGTTGTCAGTCCCAGATATATGTGCTTAGACTTCTGTCATGATGATGAATCGTAGTATATCTATTGTTACCCATTAATTAACCCCAAACAATGCTCAGCTATCGTTATCCTGTTCCTTGACTCTCAATCTTACCAGTGTTTCTGGTAGTGGTGGCTCATCTTTATTTTCGTAATCCGTTTCGGTGTAATTCGCTAGACTCACTTGAAACATGTGTTAATATGATGGATAGCTGTGTAGTGTGCTTGAAATACTCACTAGATGCCAGCGATACAGATTTGATGATATGATTCCAGTTTGACATGACAAGTGCAGCAGCTGAGTGGTGAGTTAGTAGCAGAACATGGGTTGTGGGTTTGGAGATTGAGACCTGCCTTCCGTGCCGTCAGCTAGCGTGTCTAGCTTCCCTTCCAGTTGCTGAAGTTGCGAGCACAATGTGTCTGCCAGATCTTTAACCTGGCTCAGTGATTGTAATTCTTTTCTCTTATTCTCTATTCTCTGTTGTAATGACATTTGTGTGATTTATCAATGGTGGGGACTAGCGTCAGATACCGATTTCAAGGATCTGGGAGTAAGATGGAGACGCGTTGTTGTTTGTTTTCACGGGAATCAAGCTGCCACATAAATATGACTAATCAGCGTAGTTGAGATGACTAAGGGGCTAAGTAGATATCGATACAGTTACTAATTATGTATCTCTATGTTCCAAAAAGCCCTCCAGTAATAGAATCATTCATAAATCATTAATTAACAGTGATACATGTGTAACTTGTTCGTGTTCGCCACCTCCAGCTCAGCCAGATGTCTCATTCGTGGTTCCTTTAATATCGCTCAACATCATTTGTGTACGAGTCAAAAGCTCATCACTCTCTGATTCTCTTGTTCTGATCCCGCTAGAGCTGATTCTTCTTTTGTCGCTCATACCAGTGCGTTTCAACCTTTTGACCAAATTTTCTAGAACATCTTCTTCATCTGCTCCGTCACCAGTAAGAGATTTAGACCGTTCTTCCTTAGCTCTTTGCGCTTGTATGATGATTTCCTTTCGTCTCTGTACAATCTTTTCCTTTTCCTCATCCTCTATGTTTTCACGATGAACTTTCTTGAAGTCATTGGCGAAGTCAAGGAACTTCAGTACAAACGTTGTTCTTGCAAGCTCGTCATTTGGATCTTCTGCATAGTAGCGCATCAGCTTCTTGAAGTCTTGTACCACCGTTTGATGTTGAGTTTCCAATAACGCGCACTTGGCGAGAGCCGATGGTAACACTGGTATGATATTGGAGAGTACCTGGTCAGCTGGATGGAAATTTTCTGGGCGACTCAAGTTTCCAGACTCCAACGATCTCTCGATGTTCTTCACACTCTGAATATAAGCCTGAATATCAGCAGTGAGTTGATCAATTGGCACACGTGCAGTGTCTTGAAGCAAACTGAACTCCTTGATGAATGCCAGCATTTCAGGGAAGTTGCGTCTCACTGCCTTTTCAATGAAGTGCAAGAAACTCTTTTTGTCTTGACTTTTCACGAAACTCAACTTGGATAGGTCTTCGAGTTTGAAGCCGTCAACTTGCTTTCTGTTCATCTTGTTGCCAATTTCTCTGATGAGAATACACAAGTTCTGGAAGGTCTTTGAGTCGGTAATGATTCTCACTGAGCTTTCAACAGCATCAAGTCGTTGGCACAAAGCAGTATAGTCCTTCTTATAAGTCTGTAAGGTGAGAAGAGCTCGGGAACGCGATCTCCAGTAATGTCTCAAGTTCACTGACAACTGTAAGTAAATCGAGTCCGCCCTGGCCAAGAGAAGTGTTGACATCTCAGGCTTCTTGCCCTTCACATAATCAGTCATGTATGGCTTGAAATTTTTCAACAAGCCATTTGGGATCTCACACAGCTCATCCTTTGTGAAAAACTCCAAAACGCTCAATTCCAATGTTGAAGGATCACAGTTCATTACTTTCAAGACGAATTCTTCATCAGAGAAGCCTGAAAACATATGAAGGTTGATACCGAACTACTGTGACAAGTCTCTGGGCAAGAAACTGATGAGCTCAGGCTTATCCAAAGGCGTCGTTGGCACAGCTTTCTTCGTCGATTCAGTGACGGCAAAGAGCTCTTCAATTTCACTCAAGATACCGTGGGCTCTCAATTCGGTCTCCTTGAACTGGTTTTTGGATGTGCCCCAGAACGTTTCTTCAACATCGACATCAACATTATGCCAGTGGATCTGTTTTAACTTCTTAGTTTTTACCAGCGTGTTACTCAGCTCCTCCAATTTGGTACTTGACAACCGGTTCTAGACTTGTTTTGTCTGAACTCTTAATTTTGGTAAAGCCAAAACTTCCCCGGATTGAGGGGGAGGGGGCGGTGGGGGCGGAGGTGGAGGGTGTCCACCAGATCCGTGAGAGTTGATAACTGGTTCACTGCGAGACAGGAACCCAGGAATCGGCGGTGGGGGCGGTGGTGGGCCTGTACCGAATGGAAGCGACTCAGCCGATTTACTGAGAAATTGAGGGAGCGTAGGCGGAGGAGGAGGCGGTGGCGGTGGTGGAGGTGCTTGCGAGGATGCAGCACCTGCCAGGAATGCAGGTAGAGCTGGAGGCGGTGGTGGTGGGAGTTTACCTGGAATTGAAGAGGACAAAGTTGCAGTCTGTGATGGTAGGTTAGGAACACTTGCTGACATGGCGTTCAGGAAGTCTGGCAGTGGTGGTGCGGGTGGTAATATGGAAGCCGTAGACGATAGCGATGAAATGGAGACAGGAGTTGAAGTAGATGAAGCTGTGGAGTTTACTTCTGTGTTCGAGGACAGGAACATTGGAAGAGGTGGCGCCAATGGTGGTGAGTTCACAGAATTGCACGTAGGTACTAAGGGCTTTGGTGGAAGGCCAGGCGAGTGCTTGTCTCCTTGATACTGGTTTTGCTTCCCAAGACTTGAGTCTCCAACAACACAAGCATTATCTGTACAAACACCAGGGGCATTGTGGGGAATATGTAGTGGGATGGAATCTGTAGGAGAAATTGTGCTGTCAAAGGATGAGGAACTTCCTTGTCCACTTGGTAGTTTTCCCGGTAAAACACTACACTTCCTCACCATTTCCCTTGGTCCCATCGGCCTGAAGGTGATTGCAGTGGATCCAATATCAACAGACTACCAGCTCGAGCTCGAAGTGAGCGAGCTAGTGTCTTCCTCATCGGCTTCAGACACTGAATCCGACGTAAGACGTTTGTTGATCGATGCGAGTGAGTGCTTTTCCCCCAGACCAGGATTTGATACTTTGGAGATGAGAGATAACGAGGACTTGCTGTGTATGATTGATAACCGTTTGGAGTTGCCAATCCCAACAGTGGTTGATCCAGTAGACAGTGAGCGTTTCTGTAACGACTTTAAAAGTGTGTTGGACTGATGCTGGTATGCCTTATTGACTGACGAGACTTTGGATGCTGGTACCTGCTGGACAAAAGTGGTGGCATCCCTCAACTGAAGTTTCAATTCTTGAATAAGTTGGTCCTTCTCTGCCAACTACTTCTGTACCTGATCGGGTATGGATGTACCAGCAGCTAACCTTTTCAACTTCGTGTTTTCTTGTTGTAACATTTCAACCTTCTCCAGTATGGACTTTGAGTCGTTGATGGCCTTCAATGCCACTGCATCCGTGGTCATCTGCTCTTTCAGCTGTGTGATCACAGAATTCAGAACCTCATCAGGACTTTTGTTGACGAAACCTCTGTTGTCCTTAACTTTCATTACAAGCGCCTCAACCAGTCTGAAGAACTTCGAGCTGTCACTTAAAGAGTCCTTGTCCAAGATGTCTGAGAAGGCCATGATGATATTCTATACGTACTCACTCAGTTCTCGATGCGAACTTCTTGCCTTCAAGCGTCCCAAAAACCCATCAATATCAGCTTGGTCAGCTTTAGGATTTATCTCAGCGGCAAAGTCTCGATCAAAAGTGGCCCTTTGTAAGGCACCATACTTCTCAATTAAGTCATCAATGTCCTCATCACCGATGATTTTCATCTTGTCAAAAGCTATGAAGATACCTGCTTCTCGCAACTTCAGCAAGACGAGTCTCTTGTCATTGTCAGATGATGAGTATTCGCATATGCTGAAAATGAGCTGTAGCGAACTCATGACAAACTCCTTAACTGCCGATTTGGTGAACATCATGGAATTATCATCAAGCACCATGTCAATGGAGTGGAGCCAAGGAGAGAATATATCTAGCTCTGCAGAAGATCTGATAAATGCTTTGAGTACATTGTTTCTCCCGACAGGTGGGTTTGATGAGGTGACAGCAATCAAAAAGTCTGTGATGAGCTTCTTATTAGCGGCCTTGACTGTGGCTAGAAGAGCCTCAACGAAATAAGATACTATGAGAAACTCCTGAGAGATTAGATCCAGCCCCCTCTTGGTGTGAATGATGGTTTTGTAGCAGTAAAGAATCAGAGTCTCCTTCTCGACATCGGTATTGTGGTTCACTGGTATACTCATAAGTTTGTTATGACCATCGGCAAGCAAGAACTCCTCGAGGAAATCGTCACGCCGCAGGAGACGCTCAAGCTTGTGGAAGTCCTTGGTGTCGAGAAACCTTATCTTTGAGAGAAACCAGTCGGGCGTGTAACCAATTACCGGCGGTGGGGTTGAGTGTTGATGATCATGGCATACAAGAGCCCATTTCCTCGCCGTGCTTGATTTCATAAGATTGCTCTTGGCCTCGGGTGTGAAAGAGCTCCGTTGGAGAAGATCTTGGAAGAGGTGCTCGATGATCTCATCAGCTGGTGGCTGGGACTTGTCGTAATTGAGGAATTGAAACTCCAGGTCGTGCTGCACCATAGGTGATGGAGAGTCCTCTTTATCGAGCTCTTGGTACACATGGGTCTTGTGATTACCAGTGAGACCCACTCCGACAATATCGAGTCCTAGATCTGCTATACTAGACAAGGCGGATGGTGTGTGCGGCTTCATGGGCAGTGGTTTGAGCTGCGTTGATGTGGTGAGTGAAGGTCGGAGCGCCTTCTGTGGGTGGGCCTGTGAGGTTCGTCGCTGGGCTTTCAACTCCGATTTGGGCTGTGCACGTTCATGTTTGTGGTTTTTCAGACCATCCGATAGGCTTGAATACATATCTGTAGCTGGCTGGTTAGTAATTGTGCACAATCATCAATTGAAACGACAACCAGAGGTAGCGCCGACGCGTGCCTGTACATTGGGCTGCACGAACAAACTTCAACCGCTTGGGAACCAATGAGGCGCTTGGCTCGTAACTGCCTCATCCAGATTCTCAGATCCATACATACTTGTCTGCCACCCTTTTCCTATGTAAAACAACCGGAGCGCCCGCTGTGCCTTGTGTTCTATTAGGCAGATCAAAGGAGATGAGTTGTACGCGCTGTGTAACCAAAACAAACTGGAAATCGAGGTCGCGCACCACACGTATGAGAGTATGCTGCCCCAACCGGATCAGAATTATTGTGCCAAAGGAATTACGTAAGTGGGGTCTCTGACAGGCACGCCCGTTTGGGACTAGAGCTGAGAGCTCGTTTGGAGCCTAGACTTTGGAGGGGAGGCTAGCTGATACAATGACTAGCGAAGCACCGAAACGGACGAATATGTAGAAGCTGTGCACAGATCCTCGATGAATATACAGACACGGGTTTGGGGGGTCATAGGCCAGGAGCAGTAAGTATTAGGTGCCCCCGCTCTTGGCTCGTATCCACAGTAACGGCGATCCCAGATAGGGGCCGGCCACAATGTTGTGTTGTAGTCTTCCATGGTATATCGATAAGGCTACTGGGTCTGCTTGTAGGAAGAAGGCAGAGGAAACAACAGAGTTGTAAGTCTGGATTACTCGTGTAACAGGTAGTAACACCCTGTGTCCAATCCCCCATCTCGAGATCATGTGTCTCATGTGTGAATGGCCGATGGCAGGAGTATGGGTCTAGAATCGATCCCTAATTCGAGAATCGAGATCCCGACTAGACAGGCGCTGGGCATGAGATTCTATGGGGTGACGAACTGATGAGACTAGAAGGTCTCAGCTATTCGTAGTGGAGGATGTAGAAACACAACTCTATAATCCGATAAGCAAAGAACCCTCAGCCAACAAGGGCATGGGAAGCTACGGGCTGCCCACAACTCGGTTGCTGGAATGCAACGGCCCATGGCTGGCTGGTATCAGCGACCGCGCCCACAGTTCCGGAGAAGTACAGCAAGAAAAGCTTTGCGCGCGCTTCTCAATTCCCGGGATCAGCACTGGTGTAGCACATTTCTGTTAGTATCCATACCTCATTCGAGTGATTCCAAGTTGATCTCCGTGATCATCAGTGTCCTGAGACTGTCTTTACAACCCCAAGTCTATCGCTTCCAGCTCGCCTACGCCCACTCTCAGATCGCACATTCCCAAGACCAATACCGCACCACTGTTTGTTGATCAGCACACGCTCCATACACACAGAGAATCTGACTGACAAGACAAAGCCAAGCAAGTGCCCAACTCGATCACAACCACCACAGCGACATGGCAGACACAACTGGTATTGCAGTTGGATGTGCCGTGGGTATCCCAGTCGGCCTGGCCGTCCTTATTGCCCTGTACTTCTTCATGAAGACGAAGAAGAGACTGGATAGGGAAGATCTCGAGTACCAAAAGGACGAGCAACTTCAGCAGATCAACCAAGACATCGATTTCGACAATCTCGAAGAGCTCAGAGTTGACCAGAAGCAAAGCAGACAGCACAGATTAACAGATAACGGTGTCTCCTCTTCAGAGTTTGTTGATCCATCCGAGTCTTCCGATGATGGAAGAGACAGATCAGAGAAGTCAGCAGAAACAGCGGGAGACTCCACGTCTCCACAACAGGGGGAGAAGAAGAAGAGATATGTACCAGCTTACAGAAAGACCATGAGACGTTCTATGAACAGTTTGGCCAACTCTAGGTCATCCTCCTTCAGTAACCTCAACCCACCACTACAACAACAACAGGTGGCAGAGTCAAACTCCTCAATCAACTCATCGAAAACAAACCTCACAGATACCTTCTATCAAAACATCCCGGTGATGGATGGTGACAATCAAGTACATTCCTCACAGAACAGTGTGGACCTCGCCAGATCGTTACAACAACCCACCCCATCGTATAACAAGAGACCAACCATGACCAGATCCACCTCTTCATCATCGATGGACCCATCAGAGGACTACTAGCAGCATGTCCCATCTCAGCTTCAGCAACAGGAACAGGAGCCTGGATACAACCTGAAGAACAACTATGATGTGGATCGCGATGATATTCAGGAAGAGGATCAATACGAGAACGAGTTCACAAATTACAGTGAAAGTAAGAGAGCCTTCATTGAAGGTCTGAGGCCAAAGATTGAACAGTGATGTCACCTCACTACTCAGGTCTCATGCTCATACTATCATGATCACCACATGACTTGACCATGTGTGATTACTCTACCTTTTCTTGTGGATATGTGTACGTCAGAAATTTCCTGATTATGGACGCATTCCACTCTCACCAAGCTCGCCCCTTGATATTTGATCATCGTGTACTATTTATTCTTGTGTGTTCTTGCTAAGAATTGTTTGTTCGTTTTGCCTTTCGCTTTTGATGTTCTGCTCTTGCCTTTTAATATACCGATGTTATGGATTGGGGTAGTATACGCTGTAGTGCAGATAAAGTTTATATTGAGGTATCTTCTGTGGTAAAGGAGAGGTCCCTGACTTGATGTCAATGTCTAGCAGGCTACAGTACTTTCAATTGAGAGGTATATGTACATGTTCACTGGATAGGGGTGCATTCAAACGGCAAAGTCAACAGACTTGTCCTCCAACAAATCAATCTTTTCACCATCAACTGTCAAAGACCACTCATGGATCAAGAAGTCGTGATGTCTGTTCTCTCTATCAGCCACGAGCTTGATCGTACCTTCTCTCTTAGAACCCTTCACGTCAAAGGTGATATCTACCACACCCTTGACCTGGTTCAAATCACCAGAGATCCATGGGTACATACTGGCGAAATCAATCTCATCTCCCAACACCTGTCTGATAACTTTTGATCTTCTGAGGAAATGCAACGTGGTTAGCACAATTGGAGAGTTCTGCTTCTCGTAGTTGAACATGAGCACTGTGGCAATACCCATAACGATCCAGAATCCTACAAATTGAACACGTCTGTATGTGCGCTCCCTGAGAGGGTTAGGCAGCTCACGGTCAATGGTCATAGGTCTCTTGGATGTTCCATACTTGTTCACTGCATCCTCCTCGGACAAGATGGTGTTATCGTTGAGTTGTGATGCCGGTGTTGTTGGAGTAGCTGTGGATGTGCTGTTGGAAGATGTGGAGGAAGTGGAGGCGCAACGAAGAGCAGTGAGCGTAGTTGTGCGATGAGCAAGATGCAGAGCTGTGAGAGATGTAGCCACTGGGGCTCTGAGAAGCACTCGGGATCTGAGGGCAAACATAGTTCAGTTGTTCGGTGTGAGGAAGGCGATGGTTGTTCCAGAGAAGAGCTCCACTCCACTGATATGGGCTTCACCAGTTTTTCACCAAGCCCAAGACAGACGTTAAAGAGGAGCTGGTAGATACACGCACAGGAGTTTCACGGCTGCTGGGCTCAAGGCTCCATTGGGGCTAGGCAGGAAAACGGTATACGCACGCACAGGGCGCCGCACTGGAAGCCAGGCTGGGAGCACCTCTAAAAATGAAAGGGACATCAGATCAAAGAGGTAAACTAAACACATGCAATTTAGCAGGAGAAGCACTCTTTCCAGCTCTTACAATGACTTTTGTACGTAACCTGGTTTTATGAATAGCTCGCAACTGGTAAGCTAACGCATTTTTCAGCTGGGCAAGGCCTTCCACGTCGGCGTTGACCTCCTCATCGTTTCTGCAGCGCTTGCAGGCATCAAGAGAAACACAGGGCTCACGCCAAAGACTGATACATTCGGCAAGGAATTTGAAGGCTATGTGCAGAAGTACTTGGACTCAGGTGAGTACTTGTACGACACAAGTGTTGGGATTATGAACCACTCTGAGCATTTTGTCAGAAAGTGAGGTATGTTGCTTTGCCACTGCGTGCTCTGGCAGTCACATTTCGATATTCATCTCACTCTCAGCAGATCTTAGAGCTGCTCATGTTATTTATGTATTAGGCGCACTACAATTAATGGTTATCAATGTAGAAAACATTTGTGTAGAGCTCTCAACTAATCAGGAGGGGTTGAACGGCAAGATCATTCCCTTCAAATCATTCAAATCGTCATCTAGCTCCTCTTCAGCCAGCGAACCATAGAAGAAATTGCCAAACTTGTTGCCGATAGCGTCCTTCACCTTATTGACACCCGGAGGGGCACCTCTCGTACGCTGTCCATTGACTGCACCGCCCATCGTATTCACCGCACTACCGACGTTCCCACTTTGAGAGAGCTTGCGAGTAGCCGATGAACTAGCATCCTGCTCCATGTCCATCGGGACGGGTGTACTGCGGTCGTGATACTCAACTTTGTTGTTGTGAATGCTGCTGTTGATGTTCACAACTTGTGACAAGGAGCGCATGGTCTCCCAGAAATCCAACTCATCGTCTAGTTCCTCGTTGTTGAAAGGGTCCTAAGCGTTGGCAAATTTACGCTTGTGACTGTTGTTGCTTGAATTGGACATGCGACGTTTTTGTGAGGTAGTTTGGTACTGGTGCTGTTGCTGCTACTATTGTGAGTGTGAGCCATGCTGGTGGCTATTGTGTTGATGCTGTTGGGAATGTTGTTGATGTTGAGGATGTACATGCTGCTGCTGATGCTGTTGATGATGCTGCTGGTTCTGGTTCAGCAGATGCTGCAAGTCGCCACCTTTGTTCTCTATACTTGAGCTGCCCAGCTGAGGACGAACCATAGCAGGCAAGTAGTTGAAATGAGAGTATCTGTTAGGCATTGGCTCATCAGGGTTTCCTGAAATGTTCGAACCCGAATCGTCTGGTGTCTGTCCCTTACCATTGGAAGAGGGCGTGGGAGCATAGTGGTGATGAATATGCTAGTGAATGGAGATCTTGAGATCATTCTGTTTAGCAGTCTCAATCAGTTGACGAGCGAGGTCTGTTGTGGAGATGGCTCCCGATGATACAGAAAGCCCCGATGTGTCCTTGAGTGTGTACTTCCAGTCCACCTCTGTGGTGGCAGGTTTGGGTTCGCTAGATGGTAAACCAAAAGGTGATGACTGGAAGCCCAGTGTATTGATATTCTTCTTCTGTTGGCGTTCCTGCTGCACGTTTTGGTTACTGTGATTGTTGATATTATGCTATTGGTTGAACAGGTGTTGCGAGCCTTGTGGTAAGCCCAAGTCCTGCTGATGCTGTTGGTTGTGCTGTGACTGTTGGGAATACTCAAGAGGAAGCTGTTCAGAGTCAGACTCGTCATCCTCATCGTCTTTCTTAGCACCCCCCTTTCCCGTGCCCTTTCGACTCGTTTGTAAACTTTCACTGATCTCTGCAATCTTTGACAATCCACCTTGAATAGAATCAATCTCCTTCTTGATGTCTGGAGCAGCCTTACCCCTGACCACATCTGTAACAATCTTTCTCCATCTGTTGCGGCATGTCAACGAAGGTCTGCTTTCCATTTCCATTGAGATGGTACGCCATTTTGTACCGTATGACTTCACTTTCCTGATCAGGTTCAGATCCTCCTCCATTGACCACGCTCTCAATCTGTCCTTAGTGTTGGGATCCAACACTTCAATATACCTCTTGGCGCACTGGTCGTCCGTTCGTCCGGGAATATCGAGTGAGATCTTTTGCCAGGACGATCCATGCTTCTGGAAAGACGCCAGTAGTTTCTGATCCTCCTCTGCGGTCCATTTACCCTTCTTCAACGTCGGATCTAGAGAGTTCGTCCATCTCTTACGGCAATCCTTGGGTTTTCTCGTTTTAAGCTTATCACTGATGGCATCCCAGTCAATACGTTGCGGTAGCTCCACTGAGTGATCCTCCCATGAAGCTGTCGATAAAGAGTTGATTCCTTCAGAATATCCAAGCTCTTTGAGCTTCTCATCCATTAGTGTGTTCAGGAGCTAGTCCTCTTCTTGTGTCCATGGTTTACGCGAGTCTCGACGGTATGTGGTGTAACCCAAAGACTCGGTGATATCCAGTGGATTGATCTGGATAGCCTTCTTCTTCTCTGTCATCGATAGTTCCTGGCAGCTGCTTTTTGATGACTCTTAAAGTTTATGCGTGATGATACAGCTTCCGTGGGGGTAGTAAGAGAAGTCTGGAAGAATACAGTTGCAGTGCTGAAAACGATAACGAGTGCTAATCCACGAGTCTGTACAAGTGAAATCAGGGTCCAAAGTTTGATGGTCGTATAAACAAAACTCATTAGCTTGAAGATAAACAAGGGTTTTGGCGTACACATATTTTTTTGCAGCTCTCCCAATGCGGAAAAGAATCGCTATGGGCCACATGCTTATAACACCGCAAATGAGGTTTTCGGCAATTGGCGGTGTTACAACTGGGAAAAGTGTTGTCACTGTCAAGTTGAATATATATATATACATATAAGTTATTGTAAGTTATAGATGGATACTTAAAACAGAGCACGTTGGAAATCAAGGAAGCCGGCGTAGCTGTCACAGTTAGATGCTGAACGTCTGTCCAGTGCCTCTGGCAGCCACTGTTCCATGTTTTGGATTCTCTTGTGCGAAGCTGGGTGTGTGGAGAGGAACTCTGGAACTTTTTGACCTACCATGCTCTTCTCGAACTGTGTCATGCGCTCCCAGACGTGGGTTGCCTCACGAGGGTTGAAACAGGCCTGAGACATCAACATCAGCCCGATGTAGTCTGCCTCAGTTTCCATCTCTCTGGAGGCTGGCATCTTCACCAGTGTGTTGAGCAGGAACCCACTGAAGAAGTCAGCACCGGTGAGTGTGTACAGTGCCAATGACAGAAAAGCGTAGATTGGGGTTTTAGACATGTTCTCGCCTGTGTGTCTGGCAAGCTGGTGGGCAAACTCATGCGAGAGCACGGTGGCAATACCGTCATCGTTACCACAGATTGGCAAGATAGAGGAGATGACAAACACTTTACCACCTGGTAGCACAAAGGCGTTTGGGGCAGCAGTTGGGTCATTGATGACGTGAACTTTCCAATCCAGTGTTGAGATATCGACCGGACTAACCTGTAAGATTCTCTTGAAGATGTCCCTGATCTTCACTGTGTATGGGTGACGGTCAGGTAGGATCTTACCTGTTCCTTGATACTCAGCAAGCAGTTGACGGTATGAGTAGTCTCCAATCTTTCTCTCGAGTGTCTCGTTTGTCCAGATAAAACGCTTTCTTCCGGAGACTGGGGCTTCATGGAGGTTCATCAGGTAGAAGGCAGTACCCAAAACGACTAATGCTGCTGCAACATTACGTGAGTTAGGGGTGTTGATGATGTTGAGCACACTGACTGACTGATGACCGTCAAATTTGCGATACGTTGCATAGAATCTCGCAGAGTTTTTGGCAAAGAAGGACTGTTGAGTGTTTGGACGGTAGAAGTGGCCAAAGCGCTGCCAACTGAGCTTATGAGTGGCCTTAGTGGTACTCTGAAGGAATCGTAGCCTGAACATTGTCCTTACGGAGATTTTCACGAGTATTCTCAGTTCTACCTTCACTTCTGTCTGATGAATGGTTAACTGTGTTCTTCCGTTAGCTCCATTTCAGCATGACCTAGTTCTGGTTACGAGCCCTGGTGTCTCAGCTTGTAGTTCATAAGTGATGGGGAAAATTTGGCACATTCAACTCTCTCTCTCTCTAAGCAACTTCAGTTAGTCGGTATAGACAGCCCTAGTAATCAATCCATACACCAGCAAAGATGGCCAAGGCAGAGTTCGGCACACCCAAGTACCTCTCCAACCAGATGAAGATGAAGGGCCTCCAGAAACTGAAGTGGTACTGCCAAGTGTGTGAGAAGCAGTGCCGTGATGACAACGGATTCAAGTGCCACATCAGGAGCGAAGCACACGTTAGGAAGATCCAGAATGTCAGTAAAGACGACATCGAAGATTTCTCCAACAGATTCGAGCAGCAGTTCCTCTTTGAGTTGAAGAACTACCATGGAGAGAAGGCCATCAATGCAAACAGATTCTACAATCAGCTCATCCAGAATAAGGAGCATGTCCATTTAAACGCTACAAAGTGGTCATCGTTATCGCAATTTGTTAAGTATTTGTCACAGAAGGGGATTATCAACGCCAAGGTAAATGACGAGTCAGACGATGGTATGAATGCTGTTGATATCTCCTTCATCAACAGATCTGGAGACGCACTGATGCGCAAAGCCACTTTGTAGAAGAAGGCAGAGATGGAGAAAACTGACGAAGAACTAACCCAGAAGTTATTGGA
This sequence comes from Petasospora euphorbiae, assembly GCA_030567115.1. Lineage (NCBI taxonomy): Eukaryota > Fungi > Ascomycota > Saccharomycetes > Phaffomycetales > Wickerhamomycetaceae > Petasospora > Petasospora euphorbiae. The sequence goes on from JAJLRQ010000009.1 coordinate 92,903, forward strand.
AAGACAGATCAAATTGGGACAAACCAAGACCGATAAGACTAATCAAGAAGAGGAAACGAAGCATCCAGTGCCGACAAGCGATGCCCCAATCAAGATCACACTCGGTGGCTTGAAGAAACAAGCATCTGGGCTCAAGAAGATTAATGCATTCAAAGTGGGCAAGTCAAATACACTGAAGCCCAACGCAATGAGGCAAAATGTGTTCAAATAATATCTCTGTAATATTTAATGACCTAATGAATATTTATATATCTATACCTTAAAATTAAAATGGGTTGTAACTGTTAACACCAAACTCTTTCCAGTACTGCTTATCGAGCTTACTCTCCACTCTCTTAACATATCTCTGTTCAATCAACTTGAGAGTTGATGTTTGAATATCAATACCATGCAGTATAAGTTTTTCCAGTTTTTTCACCTTCAAGAGATCCAGTAACTTGTATCCACTCATTGAACTGTTGAATGACAGATCCAACACTTTCAGCATTTTCAGGCCATCTCTCTTTTTGATAGCATCAGCCATTTCACCTAAAGAGTAATCACCGAAATCAGTAGCCTGATTTAAGTATAATACCTCCAAGCATGGACAAAGCCTAATAAACTCATCAAAATCAAAGAAACCACCTTCTGGGACCCTTGTAGCAAAGGGGCCTCTCTTAAACGTCAAATTGGCACACATGCCAATATATAACTGTCTCAATTGCAAGCCACACACAGTGAGTAACTTATGCAACCCTTGGAAGGAAATTGACGAGCCAGTCAAATCCAAGTGTTTCACGTGACCAAAAACGTTGTTGAGATATACCTAGTCGTAGATCTGTAATCCTTCAATATACCTGATCTCACGCTCCCTCATTGCCAATCGTTGCAATAGTGGAAGTTGGAGGATGTCGTGTGATTTCAAAAGCATGCGAAAGTTGAATCCCTTGTTATTTTCAAAAACGAGAGACTTGAGTTGGGGGAAATTGAAAAGGAAGTTATACGTGCCGTTTTGTGAATTGATTGGAGTAAGGTCGTACCCCACGATAACTAGAGATTGAAGATTGGGGAGCTGAGAGGCCGCAGAAGCAGTGAAGAAATGATGCAGAGGAATCGAGGGGTATTTCTTGGTGATGTCACCAATGAGTGTCAGGGATTTGAGGTTGCTATAAGTGTTCACTGGGGCGGTGTATGATATCGGTAAAGCTGGTGGTTTTTTATACGGTGCCGATGTCAGACTGAGCTATTCAAGTTCAGGGAGGAGGTCAAGTAGAAGCTCTTCGTATGCAGGGGTCAATATGCATTTCAGCTTGAGTGTTTTGAGATGGGCTAGTACATTTCGGGCGTTTGAAGATGCACTAATGACGTCTGTAAAAAGTTGCATGCTCACATCTGCGAATGCCAGATCGAGCGTACCATGTATGGAGATGGGGGATTTCAGTAGAAGATGTTTGATAACTTGTTTCTCGTCAGCGACTCTCATAGATTGTATTTGCATCCGACTGATTGACTTGAAAGCGGAATGATCCTTTGACGTCTGAACAAGCTGGAGACAGTTGTAGATCTCCCTGGCCCCAGTATATGTAGTTAGCGTTAAGTCATTGTAAAGTGGGAGTCGTACTATTGTATGATCCCATAGTTTTGACACCTATCGACAAGACAGAATGTTCTTGATGGATAAGTTGGATAAGATAGAGTGTATCAGCTCCGCTGGAAGCTTGTCCACAGGATCATGGGCCCTCGATATTGTTATTTGTTGCAATTTGGCGCCGAATGTAGCAATATTGGCCCCTGATATCGGCACAAGTTTGCCCTTTTTCACATCCGATGATGGCTTCAGCTGTGTCTGTGCCTTACGTTTATGTAGTTTGGACTCTAATGTCTTCTTTTGATCAACCAGGTTTGTTAGTGTGTGTTCGTTGAATTTCATCTTGTACTTCTTTTTTCCTATGGCCATCTTGGCAAGTCCTCTTTCGTAAGTCTTCAGTGCTTTTTCATCCTGGTTCGACAACTGCAGTAGCTTCCCAGTCCTCAGGTAACCCCTTGCGTTGTAAGGTTCGACCCTTGTCATCTCCTGTGCATCCACCAATGCGTCCTTCATCTTCTTCAACTTCTCCAACACTGCAGCTCTGTTGTCCAATAACGTCGCCAGCTTAGGGTGATATAATATGTCATCACTCTCCATGTACGACGGTCTCTCAGTCAGCCCATAGGCGACTCTCAATTTGCCAATGGTGGCTTGGTCCAGTGACCGTGTGTACGAGATAGTCTGCGAGTAGAGCCGTAAGCAGTCGTCGTACTTCTGCTTCTGGAACTGCTCTTTCGCATGGTCCATGACCTTTTTCACAACCTTTGTGTCTGTGGCGAGATCCATTATACAGGACTTTTATCCCCTTATGACCCGCCTGGTAAAGCAATTAGTTGACATTAACATTATTGGTTTATTTGCCTGTGTCGCTGCTATAGGTTCACGCGACGCGTCAGCACTAGGGCTTCTACTCATAGGGCTCTATCAATGTTGCTGTGACAACCACATATTTCGAGTGCTCTTGGCCCTATGTTCGCATGGCAGTAACCACAGAATACCAGAAATACTTGGGATTTTAGAAGCTGGTTATTCCATACACAAAACGGGTACCAGAAAGACAGCACGCCCAAGTTTTAACGATTCCCCCACCATCAACTGATAGAGCCGGCCCTGAATGAAGCGCCCGCGGTAACGGGAAAATCAGAGTATTCGTCCTGAATCATCACCAACGACATTGTTCTGATATCAACAATTCCATCCACGAGAATACCCAACAGGGCGCTACCGAAGCCCTTGCTCTGGCTACATTACACCAACATATTAAACCCCTGTGGCTGTTCTTTTTAACCTGCCACTTCACTACGCTCCAAGCGCCGTCTTTTAGTGCAATCTCGCAACCCCCTCCTGGCTCATCACATCACGAAGTCAGTATAACTATGGCGGCGGCTACACCTGACACGGCGGCTAGCACATCATCACCTTCACCGACTCAGAGAATATCAACAAGACTATCTAGGACCACTTTATTGTGGAGTTTCATCGGGTTTTTGCTGACACTCATTATCACACATTCATCACTCACAACACCGTCTGGCGCTGACTCTCCACAATGCCGATCCATCTACATGTACCCATCGTACGCCCATCTCACAGGGTTTGATACCACGCATACGAGGCTTGCGACCAAGTATAACCTCTACCTATACCGTGAACAAGGTAAAGACAAGGTCCCCGATACCTCGTTGGGCCACGGCGAGTTCCACGGACTGGATGGCATTCCTGTCCTCTTCATTCCAGGAAACGCTGGATCTTTTAAGCAGGTAAGATCCATCGCAGCCGAGGCTGCCAATATCTATCATGAGCACAGAGATCAACCTGGCTGGGCTAGCAAGAACATGGATTTCTTTGCTGCGCACTTCAACGAGGACTTTACCGCCTTTCACGGCCGCACAATGCTCGACCAAGCTGAGTACCTTAACGATGCAGTGAGGTTCATCCTTTCACTGTACGCCAAACAAGAAAATCCACCTACATCAGTCATTGTCGTTGCACACTCTATGGGTGGAGTCGTTAGTCGAGTCATGCTCACGCTGCCAAACTACGTTGAGGACTCCATAAACACTATCATCACACTGGCTGCTCCGCACGCTGCAGCACCGGCCACTTTCGATGGTGATATTATGAGGATATATGCCGCTACAGATAGCTTCTGGCGTGCTGGATTTAATGATGCCAGTGATAATACGCTGGCAAAGAAGAGATTGGAGAACGTCTCACTGGTTTCAATCACTGGTGGATTGTCAGATACCATCCTGCCAGCTGACTATACAACGTTAACTGGGATCGTTCCTGAATCACATGGTTTCACAATTTACAGTACTGGAATACCAAATGTCTGGACACCTATTGACCATCTTGCAATTGTTTGGTGTGATCAATTTAGGAAAGTTATAGCATCCACATTGTTCAACGTTGTTGAGCCATTTTCATCTACACGCACGAAGTCACTTCCGAAAAGAATGGTGGAGTTCCGCAAAGCATTCCTCTCTGGCACAGAGAACTATAGCTTACAAGACGTTGGCTCAGGTGTCTCCACTGTCCAAATGACAATCAAGAATGAAAACCTTGTTATGCATGGAAGCACGAAAACATTCACCAGCTCAGATCCAGATCTCCAAGTATTCTTGGTTACTGACAACAGTCAGTTATCATTCCTCTCCTCAAATGAGCCAACCGAGTTTGGAACTGCTGGTAGCTCAATATTGTTGTGTAATAGCACTCATTCCAACGCTGAATCTCAAAACTTTGACTGTGTTGATGTGTCTGATAATGTTCACCTTGTCCCTAACCCGCATGGCCCTCTATAGGACTCCTCCTTGGGTGGCCCAAGGCAGGGATACTACGCCCTCAATCTCCCATCCAGTGTGCTTCAGAGATATAGCCATGTTATTTACCAAAATCGTGACTCGTTTGATGATGATTTCGCTACTATCTCAGTTTCATCCGAAACGGCATCGAGCATCACTGCCCATAACTCGTTTACTGAGTTCCTCTTTGGATCCAAAATAACCATCCAAACACCCCTATTGGCCTCATTGCAGACAAGGATCACATACCAGAACATATGGAGTTCTCTTTTCGCATATACCCTGAGTGTTGAGGTTGACGCCGATGACAGTCACTTCCCTGCGTTTTTGAATCAACAAATTGAGGAACCTATGGAGACGAAATGGCACTTAAATTTACAAGAACCTAAAGAAATCACATTCCATGCCATCGCCCCATACACACCATACAACACAACTCATGACCCATTACAATTAAACATCTGGTATCCAGAAAACACCAAAAGTATTCAGGTCAATCTCAAAATTGACATCATCAAAACGTTCAGACTCCTTGTGCTTCGTTACAGACTAGGTGCTGCCTCGTTCCCTGTATTCGTTGTGCTCTTGACCCTATTGCTCCAATTCCGCACTTACCAAAGAACTACTTCGTATCCTTCGTTTGAAGAAGGTTTGGCATCCTTAACTGCCAAGTCTGGACTTGTGACTGTTGGACTGACGTTGTTGGTCCCGTTCTCCACGAACGCTATGATACAAAGATTGTTTTATCTCATTGACCCAGTTGCCCTCACAAATCCAGCCGACCTCAATGGCGCCCACGTCAACACATACTATTTGGGACTCCAGGACAAATCTACGTGGTTCATTGCTCCTGTATTTTACCTGGTGTCGCTGTTTGCCGTGACTTCAATTCTTCTTGTCACTAGAGCGCTGTTGTTCATCATTCCTCGTCTAACATCTTCATTGTCTACAATCATGTCTAACTTCAAAATTCCAGGTATCGCCGGATCCAGAACGGCATCGAGACTTCAGCTTTACACATATGGGGCACTTCAGGATAAACGTCGTCTTGCCGGGTCTCTTATTCTTCTCTGTCTTGTGATGTTCTATATTCCATACCAGTTTGCATACATCGCGTGTTGTCTCGTTCAAGCTGTCGCTACCGTCAAAGCTCACACCTCTTTGAATGTGACACACAAGAGCAAGGTTGATGGTTCAAAACGCAACGTTGCCAATTTCCAGTTATCATTACTGATATTGATGCTTTGGATTATCCCAGTGAATGCACCTGTGTTGGTTGTGTTCTTCCACAATATGGCTGTGAAATGGAAAACGCCATTCACGTCTCATCACAACATCCTGGCTGTCCTGCCCATCATTGTTCTTGTATGCAAGAACGTCAAGGATGGATACATTCCAACTCCCAAAATCGATGTCCAGAATAGGGTCACATTGGTCATCTTGTCGTACTTTGCCTTCTTCACGTTGATCTACGGTATCAGATATCTATTCTGGTTGCACTACCTGTTCAACATTTTCGCCGCCTGGCTAGTATTACAATCACTCTGGTGATGAAGGATTATACGAATTGATTGCTTAAGTCATAAATAGATTCGGGTGGTGTTTCAGTATCAGCGGGAAGCATTGGTGTTGATGTGATGTGTGGTTCTGGCTATAATAACATCACCCTCTCCATCCAAGTCATCCCCCATCCAGTATCTCTTGGCCTCCTCCTCTGCTGCTGTAGAAGGTGTATATAAACTCTTTTCTGGCTCAGAAAACTTTTGTGCGTCATCAACGTTCACTCTTAATGTCGTGGCTGTATCTTGTTCAGAGAAGAAGCTCGCCTTACCTGATGCTGCAAAGGTGGAATGATACCCTGATGAAGTTGGCGATGAACTGTTGTGGGCACTCGCAGCCCACATGGAGGACAATGGCAATGAAAGAGCCACTAAAGCGGTGCATATTGACAAAAAGGCGATTCTTGAGAGTGAGTCAACAGCATATGACACGATGAGCAAAACAGATGGGATAACCAGCGCCTGAGTGGACATGATGAGAAGGATATGGAACCCATCAAATTGCTTGAGTCCCAAGTATCGTCTTGATCTGACTGCAATGATGAGCTTGGTGATTAAAAGCACAGACATAAAGTTGACAGAGGAGGCAAAGAGGATAGGTTGGGCATTTAAGGCTGATGAGTAGTATGAGTCCGATGGGTTCTTGAAAGTAACAACAATCGACTTGATGAAGACGAAAAGGGTCAGCCCAATTGTGGAAAGTGCAATCATCAAGGACAGAGTGACCATCGAACGACTAAGCCACTTCATATCAGGGCCTTGGAAGATGGTTTTGACTTGGAACACCATGGACACCTCAATACAAATCATTGTGAAGAAGTGGAAGAAGTTCGTAGCCGCGTATATGTTCAAATCGTGCTACTTCAACAACAATTCAGTGAAACCGGTGAACTAAAGAGTTGAAGAGGCATATGGACCCAATAGATAGGCGAAGTAAAGAGCTGAATGAATTGTAACCATCAACAGACATGTTAAATTGAGGAAAAACACAGGGGTCTTTTTGTTCACTGAGACGATGAACAAGATGATCACGGCGATACCGCAAGCACCAAGTCTTGCTCCGTAGATGATAGCATTCTTCAGCAGGATGTGCATGTACCAGTCAATATCTTCAAAGTACAGTGATGAGTCCCCACCGATGGAAGTGTAGTTCATGAGCTAGTATCTTGGGTCGAACCCTTCCGGGAGCGATGGCTCATACATTAGGTCTGACATGGCGAATGTTGCGTGTGTGTTGCGCTGAGCTCAAAGCGTATCGAGGTACGTTTCCTGATAGATTGTATGCATACTCTTGTGTTTATATTGGCAATTTGTCTCCCACAAAGCACATCTTTGAGGTGCGTATAGGATCTGATGATGGTTTCCTAATCGGGATGTAATAATGGAATTTGAGGGCGAATGGCGATATGAGTCGACTGATGGATCTGGCACAACAAGATTCATAGTAGCCTCAAAATGTGTGAAGTTATATTGTCGAGAGCCATATGGTAGATGATGTGAAACATGATAAAGCTATATGGGTACTTCTTGTGAATTGATTTGAATGATAGCCCGGTGCTAGTAGCGGTAGTGTATGACCCAGCGGTGCAAATTGTGCTGGAATCACTTGAACGCCGCTGATCTGGCCATACGTAGAATCATCACCAGTGTGACAGTGTCATTCTTAGTCTGTCACGATTAGTGAATTCATTCCCTGATTCCAATACCAACTACAAGCCTAAACTGAATGGGGTCCTGCTAATCATCCACAAACGGCACACCAGTAATTACCTAAGCGCTGAGTAAGTTCGCGAAATAATAAAAAAAAATCTCCCTTCCACCGATGACTCCACCAGCCCACCCACCAGCGGAGTTCTTAACGGCGAGGGAGTCGTTCCTTTTCGTGAGCTAACTTCTGTGCGGAGGAGCTCGCAGGATTTCTCGCGCGGAATCGCCGGGCAGCGGGCTGACTCTCGTAGGTGCGGTGAACGGCTCCGGGAGTCACTTGGTGTCAACCGTGGGGTGGGTGATGTCGTGAACGACAAAGGGCACCGTTAGGGCTACGATTACACTTCTGCGTTCGTATTCAGATGAGGGGAATGCTCAGATTGTTCTAGAGAGTTATAACCAATAAGTTATCAGCTTAACTTCGTTCCTTTAAGGTTTCCAAGTGACGTGGTTGCTAAGGGCCACTACGTCTGTAGGCGGCATGGCTCCCCGCTATCGCCAGACCCATGGGAGAATTCCGTCATGCAGATTGGTTAAATACGCACGTCCGAAGATAACATGGCCCCTATAATACAACTTCTGGAGTGGCCCTTGCTGAGACACATTTAGCACAGTGTACACGAACAAGCTTCAACGAAAGGGCGAGGAGTACAGAACTACGAAGCGAATGCTCGAGCTCACTGGGCTGGCACGCTACAGTGTTGTATTTCACCATATGAGTGGGAATAAATAAAGAATGTACATTTGATCAACAAACGTCTCTAGTGTGGGAAGTATCAATCCGGTTGAATATTCATCGTGGGTATCATTAGGGTGGATGCAAATTTTGGTGTATGCGGTTGGATGACTTTGGATGGTGTAGTTTCAAGTGCTCAAAATTGTCTCACTTGGACCATCTCAGCAAAGCTCACGCTTTTCTGCAATTTTTTAGATGAATGTCTCAGTCTTTCGAAGTCCTCTAGCCCAACAGGGCCTTTAGAGTACCTATGCTTGAGGATTGGCTTCACACCATTCTTGAACTCTTCTTCGAACCCAACATCCTCATCGTCACTGGAGTCGCTGTAGAACGGTGAGCTCTCCATCGAATTGGCACTTGAGAGGCTCGTAACACTGTCGTTACGTCTTGATGTGAGCGAAGCTGATGAAGAGGTCTTGTGAGCTGGCAAATCGTCCGATGAGAAGGAACCACTCGATACGAGCGGCCCATAGAGCCAAGTGATGTCACAATCTTTGTACCAGTCCACAGACTCTGGTGTGACCTCTTTCAAAGAGTACTTGAGCTTGGTCCACCTTCTCCAGGACAGATTCTCCAGGCGTGTGACGTCTGTGCTCTGAGGGATGTATACTTCGTTGACCCGCTGTCTGTGGACGAGCTTCCAGCAGTTGTGCAGTTGCAGCTCTGTGAAGTTGAACTGGAAGTAGTCGATCGCAGCAAAGTCTGGCACTGTGTGGTTGGCCGACGAAAGGTTCGTCGTGGACTTGATGAGCACGTTGTACTGGTCGTCGTAGGAATACTTCATGGCTGGTTTGCTTAGATGGGCAGATGTGTGTCCAGGTAGATATGGAAAAAACTCTTCCCCCACACAAAAGGCGGACAGCTTCGACGTTTTATACAAGACGACTCAACCGCAGAGAGTCAGGTCGGTGACCCTATGGGGTTTTTCCGGGAGAAGCCCCAGCGCGCGTCCGCCTGCATGTTCCGACTAAATTCCCGGGGCAGAAAAGTCTCTGGAGCTGCCCACAACCGGGGCAGACTTCACTCTAGTGTGTCCTAAGGAAAGTTTATAGCGACTGGGATTGTGGAATACGCTTGGATACGCTCCAATACGTTTTAGGTGAAGTTCCACGACAGATCCTCTTGTCCTTCCCTGTCAGCAGTGGACAGTTTCAGGGTGCTCACTACTAAACTCCGTTCATGGCTCGTACAAACGGAGTGTCTGGCTATGCTGCGCTCACGGCCCACTGGCACCTCCCCACCCCCGCCCTCACCAATCTGACTACGCATTGCGCTACACAGCCTGCCTCGTTCAAAGCGCACGGGACTTCAACCCGGGGATGGATGATCCCATCTGACGCTCGTTCCGCCTAGTGTCTGGCTATTCCAGAGCACAACTCTTCTCCACATTTGCAGTGAAGCGTGAGTCGCCCCCCAAGCTGAGCATGCCCGATGCGCCCGAGACCCGTGAGAGTCAGCGACTCAAGACTCACGATCGGCCCCGGAACAACTAACGAGTCATCTTCACACTGCGCAAGACCACTTCAAAACGAGAGTCATTATACAAGAGCCCCACCCATAGCTGCCTTGTGCGGTGAATATTTGTCAATTACTAGGTGCGATTCGCAATTAGCAGGACCCCAGCCAATGATGTGGCACATTTGTCGTCTTATCAGGGATTGAGTCTTGGGTCCATGGAGATATGGAACGCGCGCACCCTCGCATATCCAATTACGTTCTGGAAGATCTGAAGACGACCCACCCCACGTCACGATGACAGGTCGACTAACGTTGACTATTACGCACATAAATACGCACACAGACTTATATGTATATGATCGTAGCAGCTGTATTGCCTACACTGGATAGGTCAGATTTGCTGGAAGCGAGCATTGATTACGTCTTGGAACCTCTCGGAACCTCTCGACCCTGATCGGGCTAGCTCGATACCTTTTAACCGAGGAAGTTTTTACTGCTTCAACCCACCTGCTGAGATTTCAAGATATCGGTTGGCGGACCAAACTTGCGAAAAGAAAACAAGAGCATCTCACTCTCTCACCTGGTGCATACAAGTTCCCAAGCTCACTGACATTGCATGCAGTACAATAATAACGCATGCCGATCTATCACAGAGATTTAATACCGCACTAGAAACCTGCTATTCGCTATCGCAATTTCTAGCTTGTTCTAGCATCGTCTGGCTCCGTTAGGCCGTCTGCCTATAGTACTTCCTTGGATTACTGAGCCGTAATGATGAACATCTTTCGTGTACATCACTTCGGTATCGGTGAGTACGATCCGTTCGTTGTAATGCTGAACGCATATGGTGGCTTCTTCACGGTCCCTTTCGGATGCATTCCATAGCTCGTAGTGACGTTCCCATGCACTTGAAAACTTTATTATCAGGTTGGACAAGAACTGGCGAAGTCTCGGGACTGGGTGTGCGTAAAGTTAGACTTTGGTGGAAGTTTGAGCAATCTAACAAGCACTATGCACCAATGATGACACTAAAGGTGGCACAAATGATGATGATTTTCTCTAGAATGTCTAACAATCTGGCAGGACCGTAATTGGTCGTAAATATGCTAGGAGAGTTCTGCACCTTTGACCATTGCTAGTTGACAGCGATGTTCGCAAACATAATCAGACTTCGAACTGGTATCAGCTATGCTGGTCACTTTGTGATGTATTCATTGTAATACACTACAGCTCCACGGTCTAAAGCCACAGCTCGATCTTTTGCTGAAAAGCTGCTAGGTCACAGGTGATGATGAGCAGACCCTCGAGAGCTTTAGCAGCTTCATCGCACCAAACTGAAAACAAATATGACACTTAGCAAAGGAGAACCCTGAAGTTGTCATCACAGCAAATTTTAGATCGTATGCATCATTGCTCCATCGCCAGTCAATCCCAGAACTCTATTAAATCGCTGTTGATGGCAAGCAGGTCAAAAGTAGTAATTGCCCCTTTTGCACATTATCACTTGATTTATTGCGCGAACTCGCTCGATCAGCGCCACCGCGAAAAATCTCAACCAGACTGTGATTTACCCAGCCAGTCCCAGACCTCCGCAGAGTGTTTCGCGAAGAGGCTGCTCCTGTTCCCAGCTCACTCCATGGTGTAAAAAATTTTCAAACTTTTCACTACTCACTCCATCAACACTCACCACAACTATTTCAGATCCTCCAACCAATACTTTAGCCATGTCTCACAGAAAGTACGAAGCACCACGTCACGGTCATTTGGGTTTCCTCCCAAGAAAGAGAGCTGCCTCCATCAGAGGTAGAGTGAAAGCTTTCCCAAGAGACGACAAGTCTAAGCCAGTCCACATGACCGCTTTCCTCGGTTACAAGGCTGGTATGACCACCATCGTCCGTGACTTGGACCGTCCAGGTTCTAAGATGCACAAGCGTGAGGTCGTTGAGGCTGTCACCGTTGTCGACACTCCACCAGTTGTTGTTGTCGGTGTTGTCGGTTACGTCGAGACCCCAAGAGGTTTGAGATCTTTGACCACTGTCTGGGCCGAGCACTTGTCCGATGAGGTCAAGAGACGCTTCTACAAGAACTGGTACAAGTCCAAGAAGAAAGCCTTCACCAAGTACGCTGCTAAGTACTCTTCCCAGAACGGTGAGCAGATCGAGAAGGAGTTGGCCAGAATCCAGAAGTACGCTACCGTCGTTAGAGTCTTGGTTCACACTCAGGTCAAGAAGACCCCATTGGCTCAGAAGAAGGCTCACCTTGCCGAGATTCAGATCAACGGTGGTTCCATCGCTGACAAGCTCGCTTGGGCTAAGGAGCACTTCGAGAAGACCGTTTCTGTTGACTCTGTCATTGAGCAGAACGAGATGATCGATGTCATTGCCGTCACCAAGGGTCACGGTTTCGAGGGTGTTACCCACAGATGGGGTACCAAGAAGCTCCCAAGAAAGACCCACAGAGGTCTCAGAAAGGTTGCCTGTATTGGTGCTTGGCACCCAGCCCACGTTCAGTGGACTGTTGCCCGTGCTGGTCAGAGAGGTTACCACTCCAGAACCTCTATCAACCACAAGGTTTACAGAGTTGGTAAGGCTGATGACGAGTCCAACGGTGCCACTGAGTTCGACAGAACCAAGAAGACCATCAACCCACTCGGTGGCTTCGTCAGATACGGTAACGTCAAGAACGACTTCGTTGTTGTTAAGGGTTCTATCCCAGGTACCAGAAAGAGAATTGTTACTTTGAGACAGTCTCTCTACACCCACACTTCCAGAAGAGCTTTGGAGCAGGTTTCCCTTAAGTGGATCGACACCGCCTCCAAGTTCGGTAAGGGTAGATTCCAGACCAAGGCCGAGAAGGCTGCTTTCTTGGGTACCCTCAAGAAGGACCTCTAAATTATTTGATTTCTGCTTTGACAAATTTCAGATTATTAAGAGAGTTTTGAGAGATGCGTATGTTATGAATTGTGCTAGAGTGTTGTCTATATAACTGTGATCTTCTAATATTGACAGCTGTGTATCTTTTGATCATTCAATTGTAGTTCGACGTTGCACTGTCACAGCTTTCTCGCTGCAGTTAAACGTAATACGATAGACTCCATGGATGTTGTATAATACTGTTAACTATCTCAATGTAAAGGAACCAGTCCGTAATATTGGGAAAATTCGCCTAAAAAGTGCAAAAACAGAGATAGCAAGAAGACAAAGAGAGAACTGAAGAGCATCTAGCTTAGAACAAGGCTCAAACGCTGCGACGCACCATCATCTTCAACAAGGCGTTTCTTGCGTCACAATCAGCAACTTCATCATCCTCACCGAAAGTGAAGCCATGTTCACTGTTGGAACTCAAATCATCGTCGAACTGGAAATCGTCCTAATGTGGAGGTGTAGTCATGGTCTCAAACCCTAGTTCTTCGCTGATACTGTTGAAGAAGTAGTTGTCATGACCGATACTTGGAGGCTCCATGAGCATCCCAAGCTCTTTCGATCTGAGTGTTGGGATTGACGAAAGGGAGTTGGATCTGTTGATCTGAGTACGTGTGGGCAGAGTGGCGAGTGATTGATGTCTTGTGAGTCTAGTTGGCGCTGGTCTCTGATGTGTTGGAGATGGGATTGTGGAAGGAGGCTCTGCTGTCAGCTTAGGTTCCTCAATTTTGACCTTGATCATTTGTGCTTGACCAAACTCATCAATACCAAATGTGAGCTTGTACTTGGCCGGTTCGGTAGCTGTTTGAGCAGGTGTGTCCTCCTTGGTTTGCTCATCCGTGCTCTCTGACTTTTGTGGTGACAATACTGCCAAATCCTTCTTATCCAGAGTTTCCGTATCCTGTAACGGTTTCATCTGGAGTCTCATTGGACTTGAAGCCAAGATACTCGTCCCCGGTGATGATTGATGTGCGTAGTACCCATGGTAAAGAGGAGACGAGCGCATGATAGAGGAGAAGCAAGAAGACTGTACAGACTTTGGCGTCATTGGTGAGGAGGCGAATTTCACGTTTGAAGTCTGAGTGGTCTTAGTTGGTGTGGTGTCGATGAGCTTCTTGGCGAGCGCAGGCACCCTGGTGCTGTTGATCTCATTGATCTTGGAGGCGGTGATGGGCGACGACAGCAAGAGAGTTGGGTTCAGCGAGGCGATGAATTGACTATCAGCTAAGGAACCGGTTGTGATAGCATGAAGACTCTATTGTGTACTCAGCGTGAGCTTGTTTGTGAGTGTAGCGTTCTTTTTGGCTCTTGGAGTTCTTGATGTTGGCTTGCCACGAGGGTTTAGGTCGTCCAGCTGCAACAATGTGCCACCCCTTGGAGAGGCCATGACCTTATGTTGTAGCGGGGAGCTACCAATGGATCTTCTTCTGTTGGTGTTCAGTGGCGAGACCCTCATCACTGGAGAGGTTGCCTTTGGTGTTCCCCTCTTCACCACGGCAGCTGAGAGGTTGGCGGCGCTTGGCTGGCCTGCGGTCTCAGGACACTTGGAAGGTCTCCCACGGCGACGCTTGGGGGTGGATAATACAGCTGCTGGTGCTTCGGAGCGCTTGGCTGTCATCATAACGGTTGGGTGTGTGCAGTTTGTGCTGGGGAGCGAGCTCGTCTAAAGGAGAAGCTGTTCGTGGAGGGACAGCAACTAGAGAGAACGATCCACACTTACTTCGTGTGCGTGAGTGTGTGTGTCTGTGAGTGTGTGAACGGCAATGCAGACACTTCAGTCGTTGCCTATTCAAAGATTCACTGGTCTCTGCGAGCTTGCGGTGTGCTGGAGGTTGCAAAGTGCAGACAAAGGTTTCAAGATATGGAGCTTGGAGGGTACAGAGCAGTGAGACGTTTGAGGCAGTGGTACCAAAGGCAGGTGACTCGATGAAAGTTTCAGAAAGAGGATCTTCGCTCCTTGATAAGAGATGTCCACCCTGTTTCAGTGCAACTCCGTCCTCATATCAAGAGACTGAAAAAATGCCATCCGGAAAGGGTAAATCACTCGCAGCGAAAGGTGGCACCAGGACAACCTGCGCCGGTACGGGAGGAGAAAAAAAAAAAAAAAAATGGCGGTCTCGCGTTTTGCCCGGGTTTCTGGTGGCAGAGACGCGGTAGGGGTAGCACGTTTTTCCTAATTGGGAAATCTAATCTGTTAGGAGAGTATGATTGTATGGATAACGCGTTTGATTTACCGGAGAAGATTGCTGCACGGTTGTGTGGTGTTATAGACGGGTTCTACTTTGGTTTTATTGGGTCAGGTGCTTTGGATTGGGTGAAGTTTGGAGCTGTAGCCAACCGTGTGTATTGTCACGTCTGAGAAGACTCACTCTTTAATATACGGGTGAGATGGGTGAGATGGGTGAGAGTGCTGAAAATGGTCCTTGGGCCTTGGTAGACTGCGTGAGTACAGCATGCAGTGTGTGCTATTGGGTAGCCAGCCAGTGTTGGTATCAGCCTACATTGATCCGAAGCATGCAATGCCATCTATTGGCAGACGCACTTAAACTGTTAGGTCCCATCATGGCCGTTGGTTTGGTTAGATATTCGTCACCTCCATGGTGTATCCACATGTATATTTCAGTGTCTGCTCTTGATTCCAGTGCTGCTGTATACGGTCGTTGAAAGAGGGTATGTATCCGGTTTAGTATGTTGTGTCAAAACTGATGAAGCGTAATTGCCTAATGATTTCACAGAGACAACAGTATCAGCTCAAAGCAAGAGTTTCTGGATGGTCTGTGAGCAAGCTCCACGAGCCATCACAATGTCCTCTCAAGAGTCACCGCATCACAATTTCTTAGCTTCGATGATGTCCCCAGTCTCCATGCACAATCCTCGGGGTGTGTCGTCCAGTGAGATTATTTTGCCGTTCAGCACAAACTGATGGCTTGGTCCTGTTTTCGTAGTTCCAGGATTATAGTCCGTAACATGTTTCAGAAGAGCCTTTCTCAACCTCTGTGTGTTTTTGATACGGTAGGACTTCGTTATCCCTCTCCAATCTCTGATTGAGAAGAGGATCCTGACGATGATCTTTGCGAGTAGCTTAATGGACTTCTGGGAGTCTGGTATTCCAACTTTCGCAGGTGTATCTGTCTCTTGCAACTCCTAGCCATTGTAAAATAGTCTGATTTCGATTTCTTTGGCATGGTGTACTTGTTCCAGTTTTTCTCTTAACAGCACGAATGCCTTGGCAAACTTGGATGCTGGTTCAATAAGGCAAACATATGGGTCCGTTTGGGACATAGCACCGTTTGTAGTGATGTTGAACCTGATACGACGTGGGCGAGTGGGATTGGACTTTAGCTTCTTAGCTGGTGGTTGCACTGAGGCTGTGTTTTCTGTCTCCTTTGTAGGTCTCGATCTAGCTGAATTTGACACGCCTTGATCAGTGGATTCCTGGGAGTTCAAATCATATGTGTCTGGAATAGGTGCCTGAGTATCATACAAGGTTTCTGGATCCATCAGGGCAGGTGTGTGTTTAATGACTGTTTCTGGTGGCGTTACCTTCTCCTGCTCAATATCATACTCGACAACAATAGGGTCATCCACCGTAACTCCCTTGGCATCAGCCTCAGGGTTAGCCTTGGTTGCTGTCTCCTATGTCTCAAGCTCCTGCTTGATTCTGATCCTCTATTCCTCTGTGAGATCTGTGTCTTCCTTCTCGTTTTGAGCTGTCACTGCTTCTTCAGTCTCCTGCTCCTTGGGCATTACATACAGATCGTCGTTCTTTAGTAAAATCTCTGCACCGTCCAACTCATCATTACATTTCTCGTCGGTCTCCTTGATATTGAATAGCACAATCTCGTCACCTTCCCATATTCCCAGATCGGCAAGTGTCACTTTGGCTTCCCACTCTGAGCGTGGAATGACTACCTCACGGTATGCAACGTGGATGGCTGGAAGGACAATGTCTAACATCAAGTTTGGCAGCGTTCCTTCTCTAAGTCCACGGGAGTAGAGGAATGTCGCCAGTACTTTGCTCAACTCGGATGACACTGAACATCTGTAATCGAGACGGCTGGTAGGCTGGTCGTGTATACGCAGACAGAAATTGATCTGTTGTTCTGTTGACGCGTATGTGCTGTGAAGGGACTGAGAGATGAATGAACGCCACGTCTCAACGCTGCGCTCGCTAGGTGTAGATTTCGAACGGCTGGAAACTGTGGTCATAAGGGCTATGAATCAATTTCTGGGAGCTTGAACACACAGCTGGGCGTTTTGGGTACTGTTTTGGAGGAACCTGGGCCTCAATTTTCAGTATGGGGAAGCCGATGAGGGAGCGCGCGGGTCTATCTCTGATGGAGCTATGAGTCTGGTAAACTACAACTTGACTGCTCATAAATCATCTAGTTTGTCTACATTTCTTGAATAGATTACAGCTCGAGAAGAAACATGTCCAACGTCGATAACTTTACTCAAATCCACTTCTCCTCTGGGTTCTTCTTGAACTCCTTGTAGGCCTCCATGTTGAACACTGAGATTTCAGTCTCGTTATCTGATATTGAGTTAGTAGAGTCCTTAGTTAAGTACAACGCCATGTGTATACTCACCAACGCCAAGCTCGTGTAGTGACTTGTCACTCTCCAAATCCAAAATCCAGTCCTCGTCATGCTCGAAGTTTATCACCAGGTTCATGGTCTTGGAGCCGTGTGCATGTGTATAGATCTTCAAAGCGTCGTACTGGACGTTTCTATAAGGTCTCAGACCGCCTTCGGTGTTGATCTTCTGCTGAACCTCATTGAGCAAGTCACGCGGTGTCTTTTTAGAGATGTCGTAGGAATGCAGAATGACGTTCTTGACGTTTCTGTATGGGAAGGACTTGATGATACGGATCGTGAGCACGGACTGGGAGAGTGGGCGCAGTGTGGATGTTAATGGTTCGAAATCGGTCATTATGCTCAAAACGATGAGTGGATGCGTATGTGAGAAATGGGGAATGGATCAGCCTGAATAAGCTGGTAACAAGCCGGTAAAGTCGGGGTTTTGTACGAGTTCAGGATTTTCCAGACTTCCTATGCTAGAAGATTTTCGCTTACGGCCGACGATTGTCCTTATACGGCCGAGAGCTCTAAAGCACTCCACACTTGGGATACATTTCACCCTTTTTTCACAATCGTTTACACATCTGGCTACTAGCACATTCACTACTGCGTATTTGTTGCGTAATAAGAGTAATATTCAATTCTATAGGATTTGAGGAAGGTCTGTGCCCGAAAGTGGACCTGACCCCGAGCTGATGACGGTATCGGAAGATGAAAAGTAAAGTGGATGGCATTGGAATGCCATTAGGGTATCAAATTGGATTGCACTGCAATCAGAGGTTCAATTGAACCTCAGCAAGAGTGTCAATACCACCGGTACAGAACTGGGTCCAGTTTGTGAAGTAGTAGTCAATCAACATCTCGTAGAACTTCTCATCGTCAATCTTGTCAACGATAGTGGCATTAGCGGTCTTGTAACCTTCGGTCTTGGATGGGGCCCACTCTGGGTTCCAGATTCTCATGGAACCGTAGAATGGAGAGTAGTAAGTAGTGTCAACGGCAACAACAGCCTCGGAAGTCTCCAAGATCAACTCAGGGAATCCCATGAATGCGGAAACAACCTCATCCCAGAATGGCAAAGTCTGCTGGTCGTTGTTCAGAGAGTAGTTACCAGTTCCGAGCAAAGTATGCACCCAGGCCATGTATGGGTTGTCAACGATGTTGTCCCAGCCACCAGCTCTGTCGATGATCTTGTCGTAAATCTCCTGAGATGGAACCAAGTAGTTGGTAACGTTACCACCAATGTACAGCTCTTTCCAACCAGCAGTGATAACCATCTGAGCAGCTTCTGGGTCCTGCATGAAGTTGATGTCTGTGTTGATATCGATGGTGATGGAGTTACCAGTAGCAGAGGTGTACTGGCCGTCAAAGTAACCACCCATCAAGTACAATCCAGCGGCGTCGTTAACCATCTCTGGGTAGATGGACAGGGCCTGGGCCACTGTGGTACCCAAACCGGCCATGTAGATGGTCACTGGGTCGGTGTCCTTGTACTTCTTCACAGCGTTGATGAGGGCAATGGCACCTTCTGTCTCATCGTATGTGGTGATGTTGTCCCAAGTGTACACGTCCTGGTAAGTTGGGGCCCAAGCACCTTGCCACACGAGCTCACCAAAGAGTTTTTGCCATGTTTGGAAAGTCTCGTTGGTTCTGAGCAATGGCTGGTTGGCACCAATGTGCAATGGGATACACTCGGTCAAGTTGTAAGTGTCGAGGATGTTGGAAGCCTGGCCCATGGTGTCAACAAGGGAGGAGGAACCGAAGGACATGGACAAACCGACAACATCATCACCGGCAGCGAGTGGGAACAATAGCTGCATTGGGGCAAGACCGTCGTTGTCGATAAAGATCTTCTTGGCCTGAGCGAGCTGTACCAAAGAGGCAGCGATGATGGAGAGTGTGGAGAACTTCATTGTGCGATGGTGAAGTCTGATAGGGAAAGATATGTGAATGAGATGAGTCGCTAGATGGGTATCGAAGATGCATTGGACTGGGAATATGCTCGCCTTTATACCCCCAGTCTTCCAGCTGGGGACCCTGATAAGTGGAAGGTCCCCACCGAGGATAGGCAGTGGTGCAGTCTTGCAAAAGTGTCCAATGAACGAAGGTTTTAGCAGACCCGCATTGCCGATCCCTTAATAGATATGCAGGTGATTGAGGCAGCGGCCTATGAAGCTGTAGAAATGGGTGAGATAGCAGCAAGTGTTGTTCCCAATCCGGCAATGTGGGTACCCGAACCCACAGAGCTGAGACCACAGACGTACAGAATTACAGTGCGGTACGGCATCGGGTGAGGCTCCCCGTTTGTCTATCGTGCGACATGGTCGTTGGCCCCAGGGAATTTAGAGTGTAGATGCACGGAGGTAATTTTGGAGATTAATTGCCTGCGTCCGCTCTCGAAAAGGTAACTCGGGTCGATGAGGTCACTGCTGAACGAGGGCAACTACAACTCGCAAAGGACTTGATGGTATGGCATTATGAGGAACACACCGGTCAATTGACCTCTTGCTACAACTTATAAGCAATCCTGTCAGCCGTGGGCCAAGACAGCGGCGGCACTTAGAGCTCTGCTTTATTTTCCAGTTGCTTATCAGCCGAGCTCGACTTGGCCAAGCGGGACTGGAGAGCTGGAAAGTCCGAAGCACCGACGGGCCGACGGCGTCGAACCCACAGCCTGGGACTTTGAGATGCACTGCAAGCGTACCTATAGGGCAATTTGCGGTCCTGGTGGGATGCACCCGGAGTCAGCGATATCAGCTGGAGAGGGACAGCGTTGGCTGTTGTCTTGTTGTAGGCAGCCGATGCCCCGGGCACTGAAGAGCTGCGGCCCACTCACAACCGTTCAAGCGCACCAGTGCTGTGTAAGGTGGCATATCTGGGGAGAGTTCATTGTCCACCTGTTGGCCCTCCCTTGTGTGTATCAACAACACCCGTGATTTGTCTCACTTGGTTGTCCAGCTTGGCTAGCTTCCCACCGTGGTACACCTCTTTGAACTGGTCGTAGTTGTTTGTTAGCTGCTTCAATGGGGCATTGAGTCGCTTAAACTGGCCCGCAATGACGGCATAGGGGTCTTCCCGTGTTGCCATTATCTGTGTACGAAGGACTTAATCGGTAAAACCTCCAGGTTAACTAAATTTGAGTATTCTTTCGTCCTGGCCTCAATCGACGCGTAAACTCTCAAAGTCTCTTAGACTCTTCAGGGCCTAGAGGACGCAACCGTGTCAGGATGACAGGTTACCCGGCCCAGTCCCGTTTATATATAACCTCTACAATCCGTTGTAGAAGCCCTGCGAATCGATTCATATACCCAAAACACTCAGGAAGGTCTTGATCCACTTACACATTTCCCTTTCATCCTCTTGCGAGATCTCCATTCTGTTCTTGAACTTGTAACTCATGGCTTTGTAACAGATCTCTGCAACCTCTGTCTACTCTGGCCTGGACCTTCCCTGCATTGCCTGCTTCACCTCTCTAGAGACAATCTTCCGGAATTCTTGCCGTGTCATCTTCAACTTCATCTGGGTTTCCTGGACGTTAACAACGGCCTGTTGCCTTGCCGATAAGTTCTCGAAGTTTCGTACTCGCTGTTTCATCAGTGTGTCCATGAACTCCTCCCGGTGTTGCTCATCGATGAACCTGTTCTTGTCTGACTTGTCATCGTTCTTCTCTATAAGCTGTCTGATTTTGCTGACGGTGATCTCCAGGATGATGCATTTGACAGACGGTCCGGACGAGGACTGCAAGTCGGTGTATATGAGCATGAACACCCCCGTAGATGAGGGTACTTCGATAAGCAATGCGCTGCGCGAGACTCCTCCCTCTGTGTCTGAGTGGTTAAGCAGCTTCTGGAAGATCTCCTGTGTGTCTTGGTTTGACGTGTACCTGTGCAGCAAGGTTAGATGGGTGTCCTGTGGACGGATACTAGAGGGACTTACACGTTGTATGGCTTGTCGATGATGCTCCAAAGCGGTGTATAGATGGGATCCACCACCGCAACCAGTTTCAGCGAGCTGCCCAGCGACACCAGGTGCTCGTTAACAATCTTGCTTCTGCTTGTCCATATCTCAATGTCTTTGTACCGACTCTGTTAGTACGATCTCATGTTGTGACAGGTCTCTGTGCAAGACCACCATATTGTACCCACCACTGATCACCTTCAGCTCCGAGAAAACTCGCCTAGGCAGAACTTCACTTTCCAGTTCCACATCTATGCTCTTCAACAGCCGCTGATCCATCCCACACACTGTGCACTCGCATCTCAAACATACTTAAAGATACCATCTACAACCAGCTCCACCTTCCCTCAAATTGTATGCGCGAATTAGATGTATGGGTGGCCGCTTTCGCAGGCGGAGGAAAAATTTGGAGAGGGCCTAAAACAATAGTCCAGGGCCACTGTTTGATGGGCACCACTTAGTCACACTTCCACTGTGATTTAAAGAGATCCAACCCAGGGGTGTTGTTTTTTTTCTTAGGTTTGGCCCGGAACCCACGTTTGTGTGCTAGCCAGATTTTCCTCCATCCTCCTTCCCCTCCTCCTCCACGCAAGGTCGCTCTGCCCTCCTGCTAAACAAAGCAGCAGAGCCCAGACATCAAAAGCCATCACCGACACCCCCTTCTGACACTTCCAATATCCCACACCACCACTGATGTCAGCCACATATCCGAAGGCCACAAGGGTCTACTCCACAGCCAGAGTGTACGCAGACGCCAACGAGCGCAGGCCACGTGAGTACTGGGACTACGAGAACGGGTTTGAGATTGAATGGGGCCAGATCTCCAACTACGAAATCATCTCCAAGATCGGCCGTGGTAAGTACTCAGAAGTGTTCATGGGTCTTAACATTATCAACAACCAGCCGTGTGTCATCAAGGTGCTCAAGCCAGTGAAGATCAAGAAGATTTACAGAGAGGTAAAGATCCTGCAGAACCTCACGGGAGGCCCTAACATCATCGGACTCCTCGACCTCGTGAGGGATTCACACTCCAAAATCCCTGCCCTGATCTTCGAAGAGGTCAAGAATGTTGACTACAGAACGTTATATCCGAAATTCAAGAAGGTAGATCTGCAATACTACTTCACACAGTTGCTCATGGCACTCGACTACTCGCACTCCATGGGAATCATCCACAGAGATGTCAAACCGCAAAACATCATGATTGACCCTTTCCAGAAGAAACTCAGACTCATTGACTGGGGTTTGGCAGAGTTCTACCACAAGGCCGTGGATTACAACGTCCGTGTCGCCTCGAGATACCACAAGGGCCCTGAATTGCTCGTCAACTGTAACCAGTACGACTACTCGTTGGATCTGTGGTCAGTTGGTGCAATGCTCGCAGCCATCGTCTTCAAGAAGGAGCCCTTCTTCAGAGGTGATTCAAACTTTGACCAGTTGTTGAAGATCAACGACGTTTTGGGAACGGATTCTCTGTACCAATACTTGAACAAGTACGGTATTGTGTTATCGAAGGAGTACGTCAAGGTGCTGGGCCTTGATCCAGCAACATTCTCTAAGGATCCTAAGGTGTATAGAGAGAGGGTCCCATGGAGAAATTTCATCACAGAGGCTAATAAGCAACTGGCCGATGATGAAGACGTTATCGACCTGATTGACAACTTGCTGAGATATGATCATCAGGAGAGACTGACGGCGAAGGAGGCTATGGCACATCCCTTCTTTACAGGGGGAAAATGAGCTGTTCTTTCATTGCTAACTCAGGTTCTTTAGTCATGTTGTTGTTCCATGTTTACTGCTTTTTCCAGTTGTTTGCTCTTCTGTTTGTTGCTTTATTCATCATCTTAATGTATCCTAATCCACGATTCGCTAATAGCACTTGTTTCTCTACATGTAGTCGAAATCGTCAAATCGCTGTGGATTGTCTATGAAATGTATAATACATGCGTTACTTCATCATCTTCGTGTTTCAAATGAACCAGAGTCTTGTTCTTCTTCTCTCCACATTGGGATTAGCCAGCCCATCACCCAGCTGTCCCTGTCCAGTATACTGTGTTGCACATTCCTCACAGTGCACTTTGCCGTTAACACTCAAGTAGTCACTGAGGATCTGGTCTCCACACTGTGTACACTTCAAGCAGTCCACGTGGTAGCGATCCTGTGCATCATTCTCCAGACACTTACCAACGATACCTGATCCACAAACCAAGCAAAGTGAGTTGTTTGACAAATGATAATGGAACTCGCAATACGGTTCATCATTCAACACAAAGCAACTGATATTTTTGTTGAATCTGGTGTCACACATTGTGCAAGTGAAGCACGGTCTGTGCCATTGTCCAGACAGTTCACCAGACTTCGAATAGATTGGCTTCGTTTGGATGACCAAGTCACACTTACGACATGGACCCTGGCCTGGTGGATACTTCGGTTTTACCGGCTCTTGTGGTTCATCCTTAACGGATTTTAATTCAGATTCATAATCCTGTGTGGTGTGTGAAGCCTGGTCCGTGAAGGAACCTTGTTGTGAGAACTGAGGACTCTCCTTGAACTATGGCGTGTTGTGTGATTGAGGACTTGGCTTGAATGTATCTGTTGCCTGTGCCAATGGACTAACTCTCTGCGTGTATGAACGTTGATCGTCGGTAGATCTAATGCTTTCCTGCTCAGTAGTGGTCTCCTTGACGTGATGCATCTTAATTTCCAAAGGCTCACTCTTTGGCTCATGGTGTATAGATAGTGGGGCGATCTCCTTGTCATTGAATGCAAACTTCTGCTCAGTCTGAAGAGTAGATGGGGCATGAACCTTATCATTCGTGAAGTCGAAGGAGTGGTTTGGTGATGAGTTCATGATCAGTGATTCCAGCTGGTGTTCAACTTCCTCAAATGCCTCAGCGTTGGAGTCTTCTGCAATCTCGACTTCTGGCTCAGAATCACTGATGTTGATATCCGAATCTGTGTCATGTTCCAAAGCTTTTGGCTGATAAGAAACTGATTCCGTTGGAGCACTATCTTTTTTAGCCATCATCTCGCTCATCCTAGTGAGGTTAATCTCCGGGTCAGTCTCCTCGTGCTCAATGCCATTGTGATACGAGTGATCTAGTGATTTCTGTGGTGATTCCTGTTCATATACCAATCCATCAGAGCTCGTCTCCGGTGAGTCGTGGGTAGTGGATTCCGCCTCTGGTGAAAACACAACGGAACCAGTGGAGTCATCAAATATGGTGGAGCGACTTGCTAACTTTTTAGCGACAACAGACGGTGAGAGGGGGTTTTCGTGCTTGGTGACATTCCCATCAGGATCACTGACCATGAACTGTGGGATACTCGAATGCTCAATCGGTTGAGTTGGGAGTGGTGGCATCATTCCAGCGCTTCTCTGCAACTGTGCGAGATCATCCATGCTAGGAGGCTCGGATCTTCTCGACTGGGGATTTGGCGACAGGATTGCGCTCTTCATCGATTCGATATCAGTGTCATCGTCATTGTCAGAGGACAGATTGAGCTCCTCATCACTGGAGTCGTTATCAGCTGGTAATGACTGGGAGGTGGAAGGAACACCAGGGGTATAGTTGACTGAACCTGTGGATTGGATAGAATCTGCAAACGAATCGTTTCCTGATGGTGTTACACGTGAACTTGGTGGTGTAACTGATGAATTTGAAGGCAATGGAGTGCCAACATTGAATCTTGAAGACGTGAGCATGCCAGATCCGGCAGCCTTGTAATGTAGACCTGAGACATTTGCCCGAAGATCCTGAGTAGGTGCCTTAGACAGAGTGGTCTGATTACCTGCATTGGAGATGTGTGGTACGTTCGTAGTAGATTCTGGATTAGTCATTGATGATGATTGTGGGTTTTGGAATGATACCGTGCTCATGTAGACACTTTCACCATCGTTGTGGCTCGATGACACCGTGCTGATGCTTTGAATATCAGAGTGCACAGATGTTGCACTAGAAGCAGTTACCGGTCTGCTGCTGTCGTATCTCGTTGATGTGCTACTGGCCGGGACAGAGGGTTGATAAGTGTTAAATCTCGCAGAAGTAGCACTAGCTGGCTGGACTCCTCTCTGAGCGAGTGGTGTGTGCCCCTGTGGCTGAGGTGAGGCGCTTCTTTGGTCAACACTGAACTTGGAAGAGGCAGCACTTGGTGGTGGAATGTTTGCTGGTCTGTTGTATCCTTGCTGTGGGACAGAAGCTGTACGTGGTTGGGTTTGAGAGTGTGGTAGTGCTGAGAGGGGCTTAGTTGCGCCAATGGGTGCTGTAGCTGCTGAGCGAGGAGTTAACGGCGAGGACGTGTTACTCGAGAGCGTCTGACCCGCCAGCTCTGATCTGTTTGCCAGATCTGCGTCGATGCGTAGCTGAGGGACCGGTGGTGCATTTCTTGTGGAAGGCGATGTCGCTTTGGACCCATTGAAGAACTCTGATGCGTTTCTCCTGGTCTCAAGCACCTCGTTGGATCTGGTTGAGGGAACATGACTTGTAGAAGCCGATCTGAAGCCGCTCACGTTTCTCGGCGAGCTTGGAGCGGTTTTTTGCCGAGAGCCGTTCGAAGGCTTGTACACCTCGAAGCCAGCTCTTTCGTATGCTGACTTGAAGTTGGTGGAAGTGAGTGGTGCGATGGTTGGGAATCTGGAGTTTGGGATCTGGGCGATACCTGTTGGAGACTGTGCGATTCTCTGCGGCAGCGTCTTGAAGTAGTCCGGCTTGGGACGCGCCTCCGATGGGTAACTCATTGCCTGGGTATCTCGTGTATGGGTTTACTTGTGAAGAGCGGTTCTCAGTGGATATTTGGTGTGTATGTAGCGAGTTTGACCGGTGAACGGGCGGCTAAACTCGAGATGATGATCCAAAACGAGGCGGTTGGCGCGCTGAGCGAGTGGGCGAGTAAGGGCAAAGGTGTCCAGCTAATGAATGGCCTGAGCGATGACGTCTCTCGGTACCTGTTTCAATTCTCCTGTTCGATGGGTAAACCTCGGTGTTACCTTTCAGTATCTCCACAATAGCAGCTTTGACAGGACTTTATTACCTGACAATTTTTTCGGGAGCCCGTTGATCATTTTCCAAGCTCAGACGCGTAAACAAACTGCTGCGCCTACCACAACGTCCGTTGCGCAGCCCTGGTCACCGCGATACCCGCGTGCCCGCGCGCCATCAGCAGAGGAGGGGAAGGCCGGGTGACCTTTACGTACTGGTTATGAGATGGGCTGGATGAATTGTGTATCAGCGTGACAATACGATACAGTGGCAAGGCGACGTGCGACTCACAAGCAGATTCTCCATCTCTCTTGAATTAACGGCAAGATAAGAGTTTCGGAATGACCGCCAAGGTCCAAACTGACGTGGCGCTCGTCTCAATGACTGAGACACTTCTCAGCCGCTATAGAAGCATCGCTGCTGCTTCCAGGGACGCCATCGTCACTTCTGCCGTTAGTCATGAGCATCAGTAGGAGACGGCGGGGTCTGGGGCTTCATCACGGAGTCTGCTCTGGTCCTTCTTGAGCGGATCCGCGCAGCATGCCTGGTCATGGCTCGCTGGTGGGTCAGGAGACTTTGCGGAGAAGGAGCGCATCCAAAACCTCCTGATGTAGAAGAGAACCGCCACTTCTTACCAAGGTTGGTTAGATGCCTCCCTGACGCTGGACGAACTGCAGGGTTTCAACGCGTGGAAGAAGCAAAAAGAGTCGACTCTCTACGACTACGAGGTGATTGAATCTCATCTGGCGGAGATCAGGGAAGCCAGAATGGCCGGAGATGCGAGAAGGCTCCTCTACCTCATACGAACAACTTGGACAAGAGACATCGGTGGTATCGGGAACGTAAACTTGTATCGCCACTCTCATACGGGGACCAAGCGCCTGATTGAGGACTACCTGAATGAGTGCTAGCTGGTGCTTGAATACTTGACAGCAGAGGGTCAACAGGCAGTGGATGATCGGTACACTCTGAGCATGCTAATACAGACACGGAAGAACATTGGAAGAACAGCACTATTGCTGAGCGGGGGAGGCACATTCGGGCTTTTCCATATTGGCGTTCTGGCAGCCCTCTTGGAGGTTGATGTTGTCCCAAGGATTATTTCAGGGAGTTCTGCCGGGGCTATCGTTGCAAGTATCCTCTCTGTTCACAACAAGGACGAGATCACAGATTTGATCGGCACGATTGTGGACCGTAAGTTTGACATATTCGATGACACTTCGAAGAAAGAGGGTATGATACTCTGCCTCTCAAGACTACTGAAGCATGGAACCTGGTTTGATAGCGAAAACTTGAAAGGAACAATGAGAGACTTCCTTGGTGACCTGACTTTCAGAGAGGCGTTCTACCGCACTGGAAAGATCCTCAATGTTTCAGTATCACCTGCTACTGTACATGAACAGCCACGGCTTCTGAACTATCTCACTGCACCTTCTGTTCTCATATGGTCTGCAGTATGTGCATCGTGTTCGCTACCTGGTGTATTCCCCTCTTGTACTATCTACGAGAAGAATCCGAAAACGGGCGCAACTCAGGAATGGCATCATCAGTCTGTCAAGTTTGTAGATGGCTCTGTGGATAACGATTTGCCAATTACCCGTCTCTCAGAGATGTTCAACGTTGATCACATCATCGCGTGTCAAGTCAACCCACATGTTGTACCCCTTCTGAGACTATCCGTGTCATGTGTTGGCGGTGAAATTGAGACAGAGTACAGTGCAATGTTTAAGACCAAGATTGGCCAACTATACGAAATATGGGCTGCTGAAGTGGCACACTACTTGCAGATGTCTGCTGAAGTTGGAGTCGCCCGAAACCTATGCACAAAGCTGAGAGCGATGTTCTCTTAGCAGTACTCTGGAGATATCACCATTCTCCCAGATCTGAAAGATGTCATAAGACTCGATAAGATGTTGCAAAACCCCACATAGGAGTTTTTAGTGGCCTATACCATGAAAGGAGCCAGAGCCACATGGCCTAAACTTTCAATCATCAACAATCACTGTCGCTTAGAGTTTGCACTGGACAAGGCTATCATGGAGCTGAAAGGCCGCACCTTCAAAAATAGGAGCTCATCATTAACCCTTATCAGATCACCAATGATCACCCCGCCTGTTCATGAGAGTCATCCACAGGGTGTAAATTCTTCAGTAGCTAACACTGACGATCATAGAAGTACAAGTGGTAATCAGCGGAGTAAAGTTTCAAGCAAGAATCACCAACGACACAGATCTGAGACCATCACAGTTGGGAATATGAAGTAGCTGAGACCTGTCAAGTCTAATATCAGTTTCACCGAAGCAGCTGCAAACACGAGATACTTCCCTACGACACCAGTCAAGCACATCACTCAAAGGTACCACCGATCGTACTCAGCTTCTGAAAGATACGATGGCAGCTTCTCCATTTCCTCTTCTGGTATCCCATCTCCAGAGATCAACAAGCACCTTCATGGACAAACTCAGTCCCAGTTGGGTTACTTTAGACCGTCCATGTCATCTACCAGTTTGCTCAGACGCAAAAGCTCGAGAACCTTGATCACACAAGTTCAAAAAGGCGTTTCAACTTCATCCAGTACAGAGAAACTTGTCTTGGATGTTGACAAGCAAGTTCGGAGCGCTGGCGTTTACAGTAACGTTGATGACGCCGATGGTTTGTTCGATACATCAAGCCCGAATATAACAGGTTCAGGTGGGATCAACTGAATACTCTGCAATCTTTGGTTTGACACCCCGCACACTATTTATACCAGTCTATTTATTTTATTTTTTGATTCTACGTGGTAGACTGTACTTGTGGAGCGTATGTTTTACGCTAATGGAACTTATAAACGACGACCAGAGTCGAAACCATCGTCCTGAGTGTGCAAGCTCAGAACGTCGTTATACTCAGCATCATTCTCTAGATGGCGTTCGAAATCATCATCATTAATAGCTGTTGCTGGGAGGGCGCCCTCTCTCTCGAGTTCTTGGAGCCTTTGGCTGGTCCTTGTGAACAACAACCAGCCGGTGAATGTAAGGACAGCCATCGTGAGAACGATAGAGGCCAAGTCAACGAATCTCGACATGTTGTCTTTTGTCTGGCCAATGTCCTTGATCTTCGTACCGACGAATAGGTACATAACGAGTTTGGGCGAACTGATGATACTTCCAAGGGCAAAGTTGATGACAGTGACACCAGGGATAGCAGCGAGAGCACCATTGGTCAGAGAGTATGGGAATGGGCAAATTCTGAGAAGTGTAATGAGCCAGAAACTGTTGTTGTCGCGCAATACTGATGAGAAGGCGTATAGTTTCTTGTTGGATGTTATAAGAGCTTGTGCTCTTGCTCGGAAGAAGTGTCTGAAGACGAGGAAGGCAGCAACTGACCCTGAGATTGAGCCAATGGCAATGATGAACCAGCCCTTGAAAGTGATCCCGTAGACTGCACCAATGGTTGTGTTTGTCAGACTGAATCCGACCATTGGAGGGAAGGAGATGATGAACAGAGCACCGCCTAAGACTAAGGGCATCCATGGAATCTTGGCCCACTTGTCTGAGTAGTCAACGATGAGATCCAAAAGCTGTTCGTGGAAGACCACAAAAGCTCCACCCATGACCGCACCAAGCACCATCAAGATCACAATCCCGATCTTACCCAGTATTGTCTACCTTCTCCAGATGTCCATCATCGTGCGGGAGAGTTTGATGCCTTCCTCTCTCGCAGAGGACCAGGCAGTCTGGAACGTCGACTGTAGCGGAGGCGAGGACGGTCTTTGATCTGATACAATGAACGGGTTTTCCTGTGCCATTTTCATTCACTAGTCTCCCTTGCTCTTGGCTGGCTGCAACCTCTTCACCGAGCGATGAGACTTCGCCTCTTCCTGTCTTTCCCTCTTGAGGGAATTCACGCGTCGCAACTTGCGCGCCTACTAATTAGCGGGCGTGCCTCAGCGGATGCTCCTTCCATGGGCCACAGGCTGTCTATTTGGCAAGACTTTTCGAAAATGGGCGCCAGTGAACAACTTTCTCTGGTTACTTGAGCTTCTTATATGGCGATGCAATGGTTCCCAGCACGAAGCACCCGCCTATGGCCTTCATCATAATAACCCAGACCATTTGGGAAGGTCGGTGCGGGATCGCGAGCTTATCCGCCCGCGGTTATCGCCAACGCTTTGTGGAGAAGGAACTCAACCACAAAAGCTCACCTTGTCCATTATCAACGGCGGCAACGCCTGGAAAGTGTCTTGAAGTGTTGACAGAAGGGCCTGCTTGAAAGATCTGCTGATGTTTCATTGATCGCCGTCTTTTTGCTTCTACCGCTCCACCTAACCTTGCTCAACAACCGCTCGCTGCTATACCGTCTCCCCTATTGAACACAAGCGATGGCATGGAGGTACACTCCCGTGGCAATCCACCTCGCTCTACAAAACGAACAGCACGCTGTCAGTGGGGCTTTCCTACTGAACACTGTGACTGGTTAGCATTACATCCTCTCTATCTCTGACATTGCCAATCCAGACCGCTACACATACCGTTTCGCCAGCCCCTGGTGTGTCGGCTCGACTACGATCAACTGGCTGCCATTGACCCTCTGTGACACAAGGCGTTTCAATGAGAGAGACAAAGGCCCACAAACCGCCATCACCAACTTCATACACGGACTTCAAACAGACGATCGGTTCCAGTATAAGCCAACAGATAGCTCCAAGCTCTCGGTCATCCATCTCCGTCTTCCAGCCAACTACACCAGTGAGCTCTCAAAGACATTCTTCGACCCGTCAAGGCTACGTCCGTTTATCTTCACGAGGGCCAAAAGCCCAAGCTCTCGGTCATCCATCTCCGTCTTCCAGCCAACTACACCAGTGAGCTCTCAAAGACATTCTTCGACCCGTCAAGGCTACGTCCGTTTATCTTCACGAGGGCCAAAAGCGTCAAGATCCCATCTAAGATTGTTGTATAGTGCTGCCCTTTCAGCTTGACTAACGTGGCCATCTTCATCAACCACCAGCTGTTCGGCTCTGCGGTGCTGAAAATAGCTGACTCGGGTTTCCTCAGTGATGTGAAGTACCTAGACGATGCCATTGGTGGTGTGGCATTTCTTGAATCCACCGAGGACGCTTCTATTGGGCTCGTTGCTGGCGCAGTTAACAAGATCAATGGAGACGGTGAGCTTCTTGCCGTAGTTTCCTGGGAGTCCATATTTGGTATTCTAAACTACCCTGATCTTCAGTTCCCAGTGCAGCTAACATCGCTTCCCACCAGTTCATCTCTGTAGAGCTCAAATGATGACTTTGTTCCATCCAAGTCTGTTGTTCGCATCTCTGTGCATTCTGAGGATGGAAGGTTCTGGGGTAGTGGTGTTTGCCTCTCACAGGATCTGATTGTGACCAATAAGCACGTCATCAAGAGCATACATTCACTCAAAGATATTTGTATCAGGGTACCATATCAACCAAAAGTTGTCTTCACACTGGAGCACGTCACCTTGTACGATACACCGATGAGTGGGTTCGACATTTGCTTCATCAAAATCAACAAACCGTGTCCCCTTCTAGTGCCAGCGAAGTTGGGACCTTTCGAGAGTTCCGAAAGTGCTTCGTTGTATCCTGGTCAGCTGGTAAACTCTGTTGGCCATGGTCTCTTCTTTGCTCGCAATTTCTTGGTGCCATTAGCATCAGAGGGGAAGATCAATAACGTTGTCAACATGAGCTTGGAAGATGATGGAGTATTCTGTAGCTCCATGATTATCGCATCTGCAGGCTGTTGGAATGGCTCCTCTGGTGGGGGTTTGTTCAATGAAAAGAATGAGTTGATTGGAATCATGACCTCGAATGGTAAGTTGTCAAGTGGGGAGGTCATGCCAAACTTTACCCTTGCGATCCCCATCAACATTGTTGAAAAGAGCTGGTTCCTTTTGGATAATGGGTTACCTTGTGTGGACTTGAAACAGAAGGTGCAAGACTTGTGGTCCCTCCGAGGTACTCATCAACACGTCTTGGAAGGCATCTCTCCACCGCCTGCTTCGAAGTTGTAACTTGGCCGGTTGGTGCTATCTAACACCGGAGACTATCGTTCATGTTACTCGTATTGGTGTTCTAGAGAAAACAAAATGCTATCTCAATATGATGTCATCATCTCTCATTAAATACCGTTAGCTGTTAATGTAGTGATGTTGGCCTTACCGTTATGGGGTTGTTTTTTTTCTTTTTTAAAGTGAGCGCGCGCCCACACCGGTGACCGATGAGTCTTAATCGAGAAACGTTCACCTCATATCTCATCTCAGGTCGTGGGTGGGGATTGATATAGTCACTTTTCCATAAGACAAGACCTCAAACAATGTCCACTTTCGGTAAACTCTTCAGAGTCACCACTTACGGTGAATCCCACTGCAAATCTGTCGGCTGTATCGTCGATGGTGTCCCACCGGGCCTTGAACTCTCTGAGGATGACATCCAGCCCCAGCTCACAAGAAGAAGACCAGGTCAGTCCAAGCTCTCCACGCCGAGAAATGAGAAGGACAGAGTCTACATCCAGTCCGGTACTGAGAAGGGTAAGACTTTGGGAACTCCAATCGGTATGCTTGTTGCCAACGAGGACCAGAGACCACACGATTACTCCGAGACGGACTTGTACCCAAGACCTTCGCATGCCGATTTGACCTACTTGTCCAAGTACGGTGTTAAGGCTGCCTCCGGTGGTGGTCGTTCCTCTGCCAGAGAGACTATTGGTAGAGTTGCTGCTGGTGCCATTGCTGAGAAGTTCCTTGAGAAGGCCAACAAGGTTGAGATTGTTGCCTTTGTATCTCAGGTTGGTTCTGTTAAGATGAGCAGATCAGCTCAGGACCCAGAGTTCATGAAGCTCTTGAACACCATCACAAGGGAGCAGGTTGATGCCGCTGGTCCTATCCGTTGTCCAGACGCCTCAGTCGCTGACTTGATGACCAAGGAGGTTGAGAAGTACAGAGACTCCAAGGACTCTATTGGAGGTGTTGTTACATGTGTCATCCGTAACGTGCCGATTGGACTTGGTGAACCAGTCTTCGACAAATTGGAGGCTGAGTTGGCCCATGCTATGCTCTCCATCCCAGCTACCAAGGGTTTCGAGATCGGTTCCGGATTCGAGGGTATTGAGATCCCAGGTTCCAAGCACAACGATCCATTCTACTTTGACGAGGAGACTCAGAGACTCAGAACAAAGACCAACAACTCTGGTGGTATTCAAGGTGGTATCACCAACGGTGAGCACATCTACTTCTCTGTTGCCTTCAAGTCTGTCGCTACCATCTCTAAGGAGCAGGCCACCGCTACTTACGACGGTAAGAAGGGTGTGTTGGCTGCTAGAGGTCGTCATGACCCTAACGTCACCCCAAGAGCCATTCCAATTGTGGAAGCCATGGTTGCTCTTGTGCTCGCTGACAACCTCATGATCCAGAAGTCCAGAGAGGCTGCTCGTCAGATTGTTATCTGAGCTGTGTATTACCCGAAAAAAATGACCCTTAATAGAGTAAAGCTTTAGATGATGAGCATTGTATGAGCTTCTTGGTGCCCGAAGTGGTACCCGAGTTTCCCCGCCTGGCCGCCCGTACATCCGTGCACCATCCCGCGCCATCCCCGGGATCGGCCTGTCTGCTCCGCTGCCCCAGTTTTTGCAGGCAGTGGTGACCGCGTCATCCTTTAGTTTGCCCTTTTCTATATAACCTTGCCCGGGTCCCCATCGTTGCCATTTTCCCTAGCTAATCTCTATAGCTTTAATCTCGTAGGTGGAAACAAGCTATATTCTCCTCAATCAGCGCAAACACAACACAGCTCATAATGGTTTTCGATACAGCAATCTACCACCCCACCCTCAAGAAACTCATCAAGTACCTCGACTCTACGGCTGGCCGTGAGAAGTCGTTACGTCTGGTCCAGTACCTTGTCAGATTCCTTGCCTTTTACGTGTCGCAACAGGGCTTACCGCAGCTGGCTAAGTTGTTCAAGTCATTACAAGGGCAAGCCACGTTCATCAGAAAGGCACTGAGATTCCTCAAGCCACTGAATCACATCCATGACGCCGCAAGAGCTTACGACAACAAGCTCGCAGACTCTGTGATTAGATCCACTGTCGTTGTTAAGAATCTGGCCTACGTCGGGTACTTGTCCTTGGACTCAGTTGCCTGGTTCAAGCTTCTCGGTCTTGTCTCTGGTAAGACACTACCAAGGGCACCAAAATGGGCTAACTGGTTCTGGTTCATTGGACTCGTTGCCGGCCTGGTTAATGACTTGAGAAAGCTGTCAATCACAAACTCCAAACTCCAATCACTGGAGCTGTCCGAGAAAGAGGAAGCTGGTGAGACCAAAATGAAGACATTGGAGCTGGAGAAGTATGCTGCCTCAAGAAGACTCCTCTGGGATGCCTCTGACTTCTTCATTGTCTTGAACAATTTGGGGTACTTGCACTACGACGAAGGTGCTATTGGTTTGGCTGGTACTCTTACTTCCATATTCGGTGTCCAGGATGTTTGGTCAGCTACAAAAATCTGAAATTGGGGTTGACCCCCTTAGCCACTCAATGACCAATGAATACTATAGCTACAGCATTCAAATAAGACATTGTCTCTCATCATAAAGCCTCATGAATGCGGCATCTTTGTAAAGTGTGGAGAACAACCGAGCATATGAGCCGAGGCCGGGTGAGGGACGCTTATGTAATCAACAGAGGTTTCAACTCTGATGTGGTGTTTGGGTGTTTTCCCTTGCGTCGCGAACTCGTTCGATGAGGATGCTGGACGAAGGCCTTAGTCTATTCACGTTGAAGAGTTTGGGATGTTTCCAGTAGTAGTAAAATACGAGCGTACCTGGCGCATCAGCTTCCTAGCCGAAAGTTCTTGTCAGTTGGTTTAGTCACAACATCCAATTGCCACTGGTTTTCGTTAAATATCACCCGCTGCAGTCAAGTATTGTGCTGAAAGACTACCACACCACGTCTTTATCTACAACCATCCTGAGACATTTGAACCTCATCAACCACGTCTCACGAGTCTCGGCTACCAAGAACTTATCTTCAAGATGTCCAGTTCAGACCTCAAGAGAACATACGGGGACATGAAGTCCTCCACCGGACAGGCTGTGAATGGTAACCCTGGAGGTGCCATCACCACGAGAAATCAACAACATCAACAGCAACAGGCACAAACGCAACAGCAACAACAACGACTACAACAACAGCAGAAACAAGCTCAGCTGAACGGCAACACACATGCATTTGCTCAGGTGCCTGCCATGCAAAAGAAAGTCTACAACTTTGCTGAGACTGCAGAGGATTTGTTGAAGAAGTACGCCAATGTACCTGTGTCGCTGGAGTTTCATATACACGAGAACCACTATAGGTTTGGTAACTAGGATGGTATTATATCCAAACATAACCAGATTGTCAAAGATTTCTTGGAGTATGTTGCCCGAGGAGAGATCCCACATGCTACTGTGGAAGTGCTAAGAGACGCGGGGATCAAGTTCTATGAGGGATGTCTGATCTTGAAAGTCCTGGATCATAGACAGGTAGTGGAAGTGGATGGTAACAGGATTCCCAAGAGCTTCAGAACGATACTGAGGCCCACACAGCTGAGTTTGTTCTACGACATGTTGTATCAAAGTGATTCGGCACTGCAGAGGTTTAGTGATGTTCTTGCTACGAGTATGGAGACAGAGATCCTGTTGTTGACCAATAGGAACTTGGACTTGAAGATACCATTGAACCCATACAAGGCCACTCCGTATACCAA
This sequence comes from Petasospora euphorbiae, assembly GCA_030567115.1. NCBI lineage: Eukaryota > Fungi > Ascomycota > Saccharomycetes > Phaffomycetales > Wickerhamomycetaceae > Petasospora > Petasospora euphorbiae. The sequence goes on from JAJLRQ010000009.1 coordinate 128,915, forward strand.
ACCCGTTCAGGAGTACCCTATCGTTAAAGACACGGGTGAGATACTGCACAACCACCGCGTTGAGTGCACAGATCCAAGATCCAAAGCGTTCCATCCATTCAGGGAATTGCACGAGGAGTCTCCACAACAGAACTCTGAGTACGAACAGTTTATGCTGGCTATGAACGACAAGAACATTATGGGTGATTCTTCCGAGGCCTCCCAGTTCACCCGTCTCAGATTCGTCGAGCAGTTGAGGCTGAACAAGGAGAAGATGAAACAGCTATCGATGAACGCCAACTTGTCCAACCGATCTCCAATGTCAGCCGGTGGAGCTGGTGGTAACATCACCAACTTGACACCTCAACAGCAGCAGATGTTGCAACAGCGCCGAGCTGAACAGTTGCGAATGCAGCAGATGGCCAAGCAGCAGATGTCTCCGTTGTAGCAGCAGCAGCAACAGATGCAGCAACAGAAGATGATGGCACAGCAGCAGCTACAACAGCCCGGAGCAGTGGTTGACAGTGTTGCCGCTGGAGAAGATGGGAAGAAGCCTAAGAAGAAGAAGACAGCCCCAAAGAAGGCCACTTAGCCTAAACCTGTGGCAGGGAAGACACTACCGGGGATGTACTCCGATAAGACACTTCCTGGTGGAGAACTACCGCCTTAGGAGCCCCCAAAAAAGAAGAGGGGCACTTACAAGAAGAAGCCAAAAGTTGAGGCCAAACCGTAATCTATTTCTCATTAACATGGTCATCTCTTTGCCACTATATATTCACGTAGATGCCTGGATTTGCGCCGGTGGTGCCAGCGTCTCTCCGTGTATCAGCGCCTTAACGAGGTTGTACACGCTTTCTCTGTCGTTGACGTCGTGGACCCAGAACCCGTACACGCTGCCCTCCGTGTCCTTGATCATGATGTAGTCCGAGTTGTACTCCACGTTCATCTCAGGCAGGTTGGTGGCTGCGCTGCGCTGCTTGGAGATGACACCGAGGGCAAAGTTCTCCGGGGCAGACTTATTGAGGATGATCATCCCGTGATCATAGTGGTCGCCTGAGTTGGCAGTCTCACGGGAATACACCGCCAGTGGGCCTGAGTACTCCAGTTTCTCCCACTCCTCTGTGCCGAATTTGTACAGTTGGCAGTGCGAGGTGTGGAAGAGAAGGTTTGTGAGGTGTGGATCGTAACGGCCAATGACGTTGAACGTGAGTGTCTTGGTGAAAAGCGAGTACTCGTTTGCGTAAGCGAGCTGCTCGTCTTCTTTCGTCTGTTTCGTGGACTCGGGCATTCTCTGTTGTGTGAGTGTGTGTGTGATTGTGAGAGTTCGTACCAGCTCAACACCGTTAGCTTGGTTTCCCTGACTCTGTCTGGTTACTGGGGCTTTTTCCCGGTGTTGATGAAGTGACGCGAACTGGAGGGGAGAGGAGAGGGGGACCTCGCTACTTTTTGGGCCTCAATTGAAAGGAACGCTGCTATTTGATGCTACAGAATGGGTGTAGGAAGTTAGTTGACTACTAGGTTTACTTGAAAACGTAGCCAATTGGAAAGTTGCGGGCACATTGCAGGGTTGAATAGCACAGCTGTAGCCCAACAATCGCCCCGATATACAAACAGCACAACGCTTAGATCTGCTTCAAAACACTCTCAGCATCAGTGACGGAGATACCAAAGTTGTCTGGCTCAGCAATCTCCTTGGTGACCTTACCGTCCTCGACGAGCAGGGCAAATCTCTTGCATCTGACACCGCCGAATGGGCCTGAGGCGTCAATGGCGAGGTCGGTGGCCTTAGCAAAGTCGGCAGCTGGGTCAGCAATGAATCTGATCTGTGTTGGGTGTGGTTAGTAGAGCTGTCGCTGCAGTGGTGGCTGTTAAGGGGCTTTAGTACTCACTCTGTCGTCCTTGGTCAAAGAGTCACCCCAGGCCTTGAAGACGAAGGCATCGTTGACACCGGTGACGAACACCTTGTAGCCCTTGTTGGTGAACTCGTCCAACTTGTTGATGTAACCTGGGATGTGGGAGGCGGAGCAGGCTGGGGAGAAGGCACCTGGAACACCGACAATCACGGACTTGCCGGAGCTGGTCAAGGCAGCCAAGTCGGCGTCGTTACCTGGAGATCCCTCCTTGGTAGTGGCAACGGATGGGATGGCCTGGCCAGCCTGGATGAAGCGGGTGAAGGAGGTGGAGAAGGCTCTCTTGGAGGCAATTGATCTGAGGGAAAGCATATCGAGTGGGTTTCTACTGGATTGAACAAACTCTTCAACGTTGCTCGGTTTGCACCTTGGAGCACTCCAAAGTGCTGAAGGAATTTCCTCGGAATACGAATGTGGGCACCAAGGTGGGGTGTGCAAATTGGTTATGAGCACCGGTCTTGTGGCTCACGGTGTTAACGTCATGAGGGTCCTATACAGAAGTGCTTTTCTGCACCAAATGGGTATTTGCTGAGGTGTTTGAAGGTGATTATGTCTCAGATGACCACAATACGGAGATATATCAGCTTCATCAGAAAGTACAGCTCGATAAGTCAGGTACAAGAAGCAAAGCAATGGCTCTCAAGCCTCACCGCTTCTTCACTCCCCAAACACAACTTCAAAATCACATACAGCAGATCTTCAGGTCCCGGTGGCTAGAAAGTCAACAAGACTAGCTCAAAGGCGACCATCACCCTGGCTTAGTGGCGAAAGAGTGTATGGATCCCCGAGGAGATTAAGCGACAGTTGATCATTGAGAACTTCCGGTACGCCACCAAATCGGGAGACTGGGTCGTACAGAACGACACGATGAGGTCAAGAGAGTAGAACACTGAGTTGTGTTTCCAGAAGCTGTGTGATGAGATAAAACGCACAGTTGTGTTCCCGGGAGAGGTTAGTGAAGAGGATCTACAGAAGTGGAAAGCGGTGAGGAAGCGTACTAATGAATAGAGACTGAAGGAGAAGCAACTGAGGTCTCAAAAGAAATAGTCTAGAAGGATCAACCTAGATTGATACAGGATTTCATTCATGTATATATGTACAGGTTTTATATGGGTATTCGTATTCGTCGTTAATGGTGCATCGTTTTCTTATCATCTTCTCTTCTTCAAAAAGTTATTCTTCTGAGACTTGGAGCATATCTCGCTGATTGCTTGAGCATTCTTATTGTCACCAATGTCAATAAGGGCAACGTAAAGTGATTTTAAGTAGTAGAAAGACCATGGGAAACGCGTCGAAGACAACACAACCCCCACTGCGTCAGTGTACTGCTTGAGTGCAACAAGTGCATTCACCATCTCTCTGCAGAACTCAAAGTCTAATCTCTTCTTGGTTAAATTGTCAAGAGACTAGTAAGCTGCAGTCTTACGATACTGACCTCTCTCCTTCCATGCCATTTGGCACATCTTTTCATCTGCGAAAGCAGCGCCGGCTTGCAACAGAGACACATAGAGCGAGCTCTCCCTCTCAAGCTTGAAGTTCATCTTTTTCACAGTCTCAATAGCTGGTGGTAAACTGCCTTCGTCCGTTTGATCAATCGTTTCAGTGTTTGGAGTGTCCTCGTCAGGTTCTTGCAGTACCACTTCGTTCTTTCCAATATCGGCATTAGGAAATGTGAACTGTTCAAACCTTCTGATAAACTCTTCCTTAACACCCTATTTCATGGCAGTTTTTAAGTATGAGTGCAAACTGCCCAACGATAGCGTATGAGGATCATTGGCTACGTTGAAAGCCCACACTGCATTGGACTCTGCAATAATATGCTCGGGTAATCTCAATCCTCTAAGGGGCAGCAATGGGGGGTAAAACTGTCTGATCTTCTCAATGTGAGTGTCACCTTCCACCATCGACTGATGCAATCCCAGGAAATCCACCATAGATAACATATTTCGTCTCATAACAACTCCTTCTCGGTACAATGTAACTTGTGGGGTTCTATCAGGCTGGAAATCGCTGTAGGCAACCATCAAATAGTTCAAGGCTTCAGCACCTGCACTAGGGATGTCACTGCGCATCTCAAAGATCTTCACATAGAGAGCACGTGCTAGTTCCAAATCGCCGTCCTTTGCAGCAAGACGTAGCATGATCTCAAACGTTGAAACTGTTGGTTCCAATCCCTCTTGATGGATCTGATGGATGAACTGCCATCCACGTCTATAGAAATCTGGATTCTTGGAACACACTTGAGCAAGGCAATTGTATGTGAAGACCGTTGGTTTCAAATGGGCATCCAAGAGATCCTGATACAGGTCCAGGGCTCTGTGTACGTCACGGGTTCGTACGCATAGCTGGATCATGGTGTTGTAAGCCTCCACATCAGGTTGGGTTTGTAAAGATCTGAACTTCATCATCTGGAACACTTCGTTGGCCTCGTGTTCATCTGAAAGCTTAACACACATCTGAAGAACATTAGTGTACACTTTCCGACTGGGCTCCATCCCGTAACTAAACATCTTTTTGAGTGTCAAGTTAACTCTTTCCAAGTTCGAGGACTTGCAATACACTTTGATGAGATGACCGAACATGTACTTTGTCGGCTTAATTCCCTGCGTGGCAGCTGCGTCAAAAAGTTTTTGTACAATGAGTGGATGATTCAGTTCGGCATAGTGTTTCATCATGAAGTCGTAAGTGGATTCGCCATATGTTATTGAAGCATCGGTGAGCATGCTGTGCACTTTGGCCAGTGACTCCTCTTTCAACGCACCCACCGGTATCTGCGCTAGGAACTTGTATATGTCACCTTTCATCAGATCTTGCAATCCCGATTTGCTCGAATGCATCTCATCGATGACCGCATTCCAGTTTTGGTTCTCCCTGGCGACAAGGTGCTTTACTGAGTCGCCCATTCTGCTGAGAACAGTTCCCGGGATGTTGATTCCTCTTGCTGGGGAATCGAAAAGTGCCACTGATCCAGTGGTTCCTATCGCCAGTGGTGAATCATCCAAGTCTCTCGTTCCTGTGCCTATCAGCTCGTTGTAGATGATGTCAATATCTTCAGACTCTGGATCAACTGCCTCGTTGATGTCCGCTGATGCCACCTCGGACTGTACCCTCTTCTCCTCTCTCTTAGCCAGGTCCAGCTTCAGGTTCCTGGTAAATTCTTGCACTTCATCAAGTTTCTTATCCAGCAATCTGATTTCTGCCTGTTTGGATAAGAGACTGGGCGAAGAGTTTCTCTGAGGTGATGATCTTCTGCGTGAAGAGCCCGTGCGTCTTCGAGGGGCGACGATGAGTGTCCGTATAGCTGTCACATTCGGCGGGGAACAAAGCCGGGTAGCTCGTACCACGGCATGATTTGTAATCCTCAGCGACATATGCTGGTCTAAGTGAGTGTGGAGGGACTTTAAATGGCTTATTAAAATATACTGATCAACATTGTTAATCGAAAGGGCCATCGCACAATCACCCAAAGTTTTTCCCCCGGGCCTCAGGCTCATCGGACAGGGCTACATAACCTTATAAATGCCGCGAACACGTTCGATCTACCACGGGCTTGGGGTCATGATAGCATGAGACGCACTTACTTCCCAATTAGGGATCCGTTGTACAATTGGTGATTAGTCCATGGTCTTATAGAAACAATCTGGATACTGAGGATGGCAATTGATAGCTCGGTGCCAAGTCTCGCCCACCTACGTTTGATGTGTTTGATGTTTTAGATATGAAACAAATGAAGAGGATGCGTCCCGAACCACCAGTTTTTGAGGCCATACATTGTCCCTCATACAAGCACTCAAATCTGATACAGTGAGTGCGGCAGATGTACTTTGTTAGGGTTCAGTTGTGTATCATGTTTAGAATTTTAGAAATGTACATAAACTTTTGATTGTGCCCGCGTTTTCCCTTTCGATGGGCCAGTCAGAGAACTCTTAAAATCATTCTACACAGCATCAACATCCTTAACTACCATCAGAGTGCCATCGTAATGGGAAGGAAAAATTTCACATTCAACGTCTCTACCGGTTTCGAAGTACAGTAGCTCCTTGGTGAAGGTGCCTATGGGGTTGTATGTCTCGCTTTACACAAGGCCACTGGACAGCATGTCGCAATAAAGAAGATCAAACCATTTGAAAGATCACTCTTCTGTGTCAGGACTCTGAGAGAGATCAAGTTGCTCAAGCACTTCAATCACGAGAACATCATATCCATCTTCGATATCTAGAAACCAAGATCCTTCGATGACTTCAATGAAGTGTATATCATTCAGGAACTGATGCAGACAGACTTACACAAGGCCATCGGCTCACAGAGTTTGACTGATGACCATGTTCAGTATTTCATATACCAGGTCCTGAGAGGTTTGAAGGCCCTCCATAGTGCCGATGTGATTCATAGAGACCTGAAGCCTTCCAACCTCCTTTTGAATGCTAACTGCGACTTGAAGATCTGTGACTTCGGATTGGCAAGAATTGATGATCGCAAGATGAAGTCGGCCAACCCAGCTTTGGAAAAGAGCAGCATGATGACTGAGTACGTGGCTACAAGATGGTACAGAGCCCCTGAGATCATGCTTACCGCTTCTAAATACACCACAGCGATAGACGTTTGGTCCGTTGGTTGTATTTTAGCCGAGCTTCTGCTCGGTCAACCACTCTTCCCAGGTAAGGATTACAGACATCAACTGACTCTCATTTTCCAAATTTTGGGTTCACCAACTGGAGAAGACTACCAGAGCATCTCCTCTAAACGAGCAAGAGAGTATATCAGATCACTTCCATTTTACAAGAGAGTTCTATTCACCAAGATATTCCCCTATGCCAACCCCCTTGCCATTGATCTACTCTCGAAGATGCTAGCATTCGATCCAAGAAGAAGGATCACTGTCCCTGAAGCACTTCAGCATCCATACCTAACAGCTTACCACGATCCGACCGATGAACCCGATGCTGCTCCAATTCCTCAAGAGTTCTTCGACTTTGATAGAGTTAAGGATGAGCTGTCGGTTTCAGAACTGAAAATTATGCTATACAATGAAATAATGAGGTGTTGAATTTACGCATTGACATCATGTTCAGTCAATAAATCTTATTCTGTGCTATTCTCTGCTATAGCCAAACTAATTCTTTCTCTAGCATAGTCATTAGACGACTATCTTTAATGGTAGGGTAACATTATTAATGTTATGTGGGATAAAAAAGAAAAAAATAAAGTGATCCCTAGCAGGATCGAACTGCTGATCTTGGCGTTATTAGCACCACGCCTTAACCAACTGGGCCAAGGGATCTCTTACATTTTTTTGGAAATCTCCATTTCTTTATCACCTGAGTCCGCGATTTTGAAGCACTTAACTAAAATAAAAAAATTTTGGTTATTTTATTGTACTGATATTATCTGTGATCGAAGCTCTTTATCATCGTGCCACTATCTCATGTGGTCATAACTTGCTAGATATCTCAAGGAACGTGTATGGATATAAAGTTAGGAAAAATAGTGAACTTCCTCACTTTTGTAGTGCTTTCGGCGGGATGAGCTGGTGAACTTTACCCTCAGGGCAATCTAGTGGCTCAAAACTCGTCTAAAAGTACTATTAGTGTTCATTAAAGTTTAGCAATGTATAATAAAGTGTATCAGATAATCAAATAGAAATAGAAATAAAGGAAATAAATCAGAGGGAGTAAACAAAGTGTGGGTTCTCCTTGTCGGTCAAGTCAGCGAACTCCATGTTCTCCATCTCTTCACCATAGACACCATTCTGCTCTCTCTCAGCTCTGATGGCGGCTCTCTTCTTGTTCTCAGACCAGTAGGAGAAGTACATCCAAGAGAGCATGAGCACAGAAAGAGCGTAACATACAACGATTGTGATCTTGGCTGGAGAGTACGATGGAGCATCCTCCTCTCTGAAAGTCTGAGGACCAATCAAGTTACCAACACAGTAACCAATGAGGAAAATGGCATTGACAGTGACCTTCTTAGTGTGACCAGCAACGTTAGAAGAGAACAAAGACAAACAAGAGATCATACCAAGAGGACTGATACCCTGGATGAAATAACCAGCCAATCTAGCTTGCTTGTTAGCATCGGCAAAGGCCAACATACAGGCACCCATCAAAGTCAAAGTGGTGGCTGTAATTGACATGATCATTCTGTGCTTGATGAATCTGTTCAAGTAACCGAAGAGTGGACATCCAACAAATTCAACGGCACCGTAAATCATGTTCATCAGGAGGGCATCGAGAGTGTTGTAACCGAAGTCGTCCTTCATCAAGATGGAACCGAAGTTACTGATACCACCGTTTGGAATGTCATTGACAAGGGCAAAGAAGAACATAACCCAAGTTCTTGGATCCAACAGAGCCTCAATGAACTGAGCCTTCTTGAAGTGCTTGTTACCGAAACCTTGGTTGTTTGTTCTGATTCTCTCAACAACCATACGCTTCTCTTCTTCTGTCAGGAACCAAGCCTCAGCTGGAGAGTTTGGAATGTGGAGGAAGATGGCACATGCCAAGACAATGGTGATGAGACCAGTGACGATGAAGAGAATCTTCCACCCAGCAACATTGTAGTTGTCGACGTGCAAGGCAATACCGTAAGCAATTGTGGAACCAAAGATGTTACCGAAACCGTTACATGCGAACCAAATACAAGTTCTGAAGAACTGTTCCTCCTTTCTGTACCACTGGGAAGTGATGATAACCATGGCTGGGGTGACAGCGGATTCGAGACATCCCAAGGCGGTTCTCAAGAAGATGAAACCAGCATAGTTTGGAGAAGCATGGAGACAAAGGACAATACCCCAAAGGAAGATGAAAAGGGACAAGGTCTTGGCCAATGGGAATCTCTGCAAGATAGCAGAAGCTGGGAACTCGAAGATTAAGTAACCAAGGTAGAAGGCAGTACCGACCCAGGTGTACTTGTCACCGGTCATATTCAAATCCTCCTTGAGACCCATAATGGCGGCGTTACCGTTTGTGGTTTTGTCCATGAACTGGACAGCGTAAAGGAAACACAGGAGCGGGAGGAGGTAGGCATCAATCTTTCTCAGCAGCTTGTCGGACTGTTCCTGTGTCATTTCGACTCTCTCACCGAGAGCCAACTTCATGGCCTCATCGACATCACCGGTGACTTCGACAGGAAGACCGTTTGGGGAGATAACTGCGGTGATAACATCGCCGGTTCCGATCTGTTCCTTGGTGATGGACATCACTGGGGAGATGGCGTCGACATTGCTGTTCTTCTCCTCGTCTGAACTCATAGTGTGGATTGAGGTTATGTGAGGTAGGGTGAGCTGTGTGTGGGGATTGTGACAAGAGTCTTGATGTATGGGTCAAGAACAGTGGGGAGCTGAAGAGCTTAAATAGTTGGACCCCTTCCGCACTGTAGAGACATGCTAATCAGCGGAGCGCTGTGTCATGAGGTGATAAATTAGCCTGGCTTATCTTTGCATGTCTTATCTTCAGGAGTTGACGAGCCACCACCAACCGCCAATTGTTGATCTGAGCAGCACTAAGCGCAATGTGTGCACAGGCACAGGCGAACTTCGCCGCTGTCTCTGTATGATCGGCCAGTGGCAGGGCCCTGATAAATTGCACTGACGGAACATCCCGTGCGATGACTTCCGTGCGGCTTCTTTGCGTTATGAGCACTGGGCCAAGAACGCCCGGGGAGAGGCCGGCACCCCCCGGTCAGTTGCGGATGTCTCAGATATGCTGAGGTCTTTGGCAGACGGTAGGTGTCGTCACTCTTGGATGTCAATTACAATCGAATCTTCGTGTACGTTATCAGTGCCTTCACACCGGCTCTTTCCTGTGTTGCTCTCCCGTGTCTCAGCATCCACCCGCTATCTCTGTCCCAGGCGGCGTGTGCGTATCCCTGGGACTAATTGCAACGCCAAGGCCCAACCAAGGCCCAGGCTTGCCAAAATCTTAGGTGTCACCAGCTGCCATCGGTTGGCCCAGTGTGCTGGTGATGGCGTTTCTTTTCCAACGCGCATCTACAGTGGGCAGCCAATAGAACAGCGCCATCGGGAATCAGCTGCATGGGGCCAATAAGCACCTAGGTCCGCCCCTCGCTACACTACTCGTAGCTCCGCGGGTTAGGTGCAACTGGGTGAGCGCTCACACACCTGGAGCCAGTCGCCTGACACATAGTTTCCATTTATTTTTTGTGTGTCTCGTACGCTCACGTACCTCTGTGCAGTGTGGGGGGTATTTTCTGAGACCTTTGGGGTGACTCTGATTCTGAAAGGGTCCCTCAGCGTAATTCCGGTGCCGGCCCGGAAATCTTGTCTCAAAATTCCGAGTCAAAGCCGCCCAGTCCAGTCCCCAGAGGTTACCCTACTCGGAGATTTCCGCCTGCTGAGTGACCTGGGACTCGTAACAACGCGTATTTGGTGTCCCAACCGTATTATCCTCCTACTGATGCCTACCGTCCCCTACAGCTTGGCGTGGGATCTACCGAAGACCTGTCTCCATAGAAGATGGCATGATCGGTGATAGCGGAGGGCCACTACGAGTAAGACTGACCAAAGGGTAGAGATTAGAAACGGAGTATGACCCGTTAGTGCTGCTTCCAGAGAGCACCACGGCCTGATAAGAGGTTTATACACTCATAGCTCACAGAGCATAAACGAAATGTGGATTCTCCTTATCAGTCAAGTCGGCAAATTCCATGTTCTCCATCTCCTCGGCGTAGGTACCGTTCTTCTCTCTCTCGGCTCTCATGGCTGCTCTCTGCTTGTTCTCGGCCCAGTAGGAGTAGTACAGCCAGCCCAAGATAACAAGCGTGATGGCATAGCACACAACGATGGTTATCTTGGCTGGAGAGTAAGATGGTGCGTCATCGGCTCTGAAAGTCTGTGGGCCAATCACATTACCAACGCAGTATCCAATCAGGAAGATGGCATTCACAGTGACTTTCTTGGTATGTCCCGCAACATTGGAGGAGAAAAGGGACAAACAGCAAATCATACCGACTGGACTGACTCCGAGCAACCAGTAGCCTGCCAATCTAGCTTTCTTACTGTTATTGGCAAACGCCAACATACAGGCACCAACTTCAGTGAGCGCAGTGGCAGAGATGGCCATAATCATTCTGTGAGGGACCCAGTAGTTGAGGAAGCCAAATAGAGGACAACCAACAAACTCAACAGCACCGGTGACCATACCCATCAACAAGGAGTCCAAGGTGGAGAAACCGAAGTCATTGTTCATCAAGATAGAACCGAAGTTGGTGGTACCACCGTTTGGAATATCAGACAAGAGGCCAAAGAAGAAAGTAGCCCAAGTTCTTGGATCCTTCAAAGCCTCAATGAACTGAGCCTTCTTGAAGTGCTTGTTACCGAAACCTTGGTTGTTAGTTCTAATTCTCTCCACAACCATAAGCTTTTCCTCATCGGTCAAGAACCATGCCCCAGCTGGAGTGTCAGGGATATGAAGGAAGATCGCAAAAGATAGAACCACAGTCATCAAACCTGTAACGATGAACAATACTTTCCAACCCTCAATGCTGTAAGAACCCATGTGCTTTGCGATACCATATGCGATAGCGGATCCCATAATGTTACCGAACCCATTACAACCGAACCAGATACACGTTCTGAAAAATTGTTCTTCTTTCTTGTACCATTGACTGGTGAGGATGACCATCGCAGGGGTAACGGATGCCTCCAGAGCACCAAGCATAGTTCTTAGGAAGATGAAACCACCATAGTTTGGAGTAGCATGAAGACAGAGAACAACACCCCAAAAGAAGATGAAGATGGACAAGGTCTTGGCCAACGGAAATCTCTGTAAGACAGCGGAAACGGGGAACTCAAAAACCAAGTAACCGAGATAGAACGAAGTTCCGACCCATGTGTACTTATCACCTGTCATATCCAAGTCAGTCTTGAGCCCCATGATGGCTGCGTTACCGTTGGTGACTTTGTCCATGAACTGGACTGCGTAGAGGAAGCACAAGAGTGGGAGGAAGTGTCTGTCAATCTTTCTCAAGAGCTGGGCGGATCTCTCTGGAGTCATTTCAACCTTCGGAGAGTCGAGGGCCAACTTCATGGCCTCGTCGACATCTCCGGTAATCTCAACTGGTAAGCCATTTGGTGAAAGCACTGTGGTGATGACATCGCCGGTACCGATCTGGCCCTTAGTGATCGACATCACTGGCGAGATGGCGTCGGCATTGCTGTTCTTCTCCTCGTCAGAACTCATATCCTGAATAATATTGTAGGAGCGTGTAGTCTGGCAAATCCAGAAGTGAATCACGCCAGCTTCGACCAGCAAGTGAGGAGATCAATCCCATTTATACAGCTCCGGATCTCTGCAGCTTGCTATCACTTGTGAGCAGATGCGCGTAATTGGTGAGGCTTGTGCTGGTCCAGCTGATAAGGATACGCGTCGAGCACTGGATGCGGACTTGTCGCCTAGCTGGAGTTGTCCAAATCAGGAACTGAATCCGGGTGATACAACAGTAGGCTAAGTGAACGAACAGATTGATTGTTAATGAATAGATTATAGGACTCTATGTGTCAATGGACTACATTCACCGCTCTGCTTGGCGTGCGCTTGGCACTTCAGTACGCTTCGTACTTCAGCTTTTCGAGGGCTTGGTGAGGTCGGCGTTGAAAATCTAATCTCTAATTAACCAGTTAGGGCTCAGCTCATCGCCAAACAGCGATCTCCGGTGACTGTAGGCACACAGTTCTTGACGGGATCTGGCCGACGTGACTGGCTGCCTGTGATTCGTGACCTCACGAAGTGGTGTGCTTATCACGGAAGTTGGAGGCCGCGTTATCGCGCTTTCCTCTTATCTCGGACACTTTAACATGTGCTTCTTTGAAATAGCAGCCAATCTGTGACTTCGGTGGTCCGGAGTCTCCCGGGCTTTGAGGTTACTATCAAAGACAGATCTTCTCGCTGTGACTCAGTCAATTTGGAGGCTTCAACTGTCCAACTGAGTCGCACCGAGCCATCTCAGGTGTGGGCTGAGGTGTTGGCTGTACGGCTGACTCGGATCCTTCAACTTCCGCGATTCGCTCTCGGTTTCCTAATTAGTGGTGGCTTCACTTCATCACTGCAATTGGGCTAATTGGTTGAGAAGCTCAGGTTGTGTTGTGTCAGGCTGGTGATTGATGTATTTTCGGCCTTCAATCCCCGAGCGATGAAGCAAATGTCACCGTAAACCCCTGCGCGCGTTCAAGGCCCAACTGTGGCTACTTGGTTCGCTTTCTAGTGTGCCACACAGATATATGGGGGTATAACTTGCAATTTATATACAAATTTATAGGCCACTCTAAATATGACCTCAGAATTGAAGAATGGTAGTTCCGGAATGGGTGAGTTCATCCATTTCAAGCGGTGACCTTGGCACCGGCGTCAATGGCCTTGATGATCTTGACCAAAGTTGAGATAGCATCTGGGACAGCGTTCAAGAACAAAGCAATGGTAGTACGGAACAAGGTGGACTTGAGGATAGACTTGATACCATAGGCGTACATGTCCAAGATGGCCTTCAACTGAGTGGCGAACTCAGTGACAACGGCGTTCTCAGCAGCAGCAGTGGTGGAGTCAACCAACTTGTCAATGGATTCGTTGGTGGTGTCGACCAAAGTACTGATAGCCTCGGTGGCCTTGGTGATCTGCTTAGTGTCGGTGTTGAAGATGGACAAGTTCAAGCCATCAAGGGTGGTGACGGTCTCGTTGATGAACTTCTCAACGATTGGCAAAAGCTCAGTGGCAGATGGCAAGAGACCAGAGGCGTTGGCTGGGATACCAGTAGCGAGAAGGACACCCAAGTCGGTCAAGGCGTTGGTGACGTTGGTCAAACCGGCAAAGCCTGGAAGCTGGAACATGCTGGCAAGGTCTTCGAGGCCACCGGTGAGGTCGAACTCGGCCAAAGAGATAGTGGCAGCTGGGGTGGCAGCAGTCAATGTGGTGGATGTGGTGGTCTTTGGAGTAGCTGGAACAACGGTGGCAGCAGCGGTAGCAGAGACATGGGTAGCTGGAACTACAACAGCAGCGGTGGTGTGAGCTGCGGCAGTGGTTGTGGTACCAACAGCAATTGGCCAGCCTGGAAGTTGCAAGCCTGGAAGACCAAAGAGTGGGGCAGCAGAGGCGGCGGAGGCCAAGATGGCAGCAGAGGCAATCTGAGTGAACTTCATTGTGTACTTGTTATGTGTGTGCTAGAGTGCAATGAGAGTACGGATGAGGTCTCTTATTTGTGGACTTGCACCACCTTATATACATCTGTTCCCAGCGGAAATGTACACATCCACATGGCGTCCAATAAGCTGTTTGGAACAGTACAAATTAGCCCAGAACAGACGCGAGTACGTCAAGAACCAAGATTCCCGCGGCCTCTTCTTGGGTAAAAGCCGGGTTCAATGTTCCCTCATACCCATGATGATGCAGCAAACTGCAACTGCTGTTCTTCCCTTGCGGCGGCGATCCTACAGCCTACAGAATACAGACTATGCGTCCCAGGATCTTGACAGTGTACGTCCCCCTTTGAAACTCTGGCCTGGGCAAATCTTACTCATATCAAGGATAGACGCTCAGTGCGCGAGATGTGTGCTGAGGCCGACTTATGTGCCAGTCAAATCAGTTGCTCGCATGAAAGCACCTTTGACACCGCAAATCATTCTCACGATCTCGAGCCAAGGTAATAACTCGGTCTGGAACATACCAATCTCTGACTAGACCTGATTCACACAATCCTACGTTTTAAGGGATTCCGAGCAGAGTGGTTGGATGAGACGCACCACCGAACTGGTGGTTGTTCATTACTAGGATGCATCTTGATGAGCATTAGATAATACGTCTGTTCCGTTCGCAAGTAGGCAGCGCTGGGACCACACTACGCACGGCGAAATTTGAAATCGTGAAATAGCTCACACAGCAGATACGAGAATCGAGGATCGACGTCAAAACCTCAGTGGGTTTACTGCCTGTGTCCAAAACACGTTATGATTGGTCCACACTGACATGGTGGGCCATGCGCGTCTGTGCAAAATTTCATGTCTTACACACCCAGTTCAGCTACTTCTGCAATACTCACACCATCGTACCAACGTCTGAGGGTTCCCCTGCCATGTACGTATCTGTTTGGTTCTGTATTGCCTCATCTAGGTGCTATCTAGTACTGCGCTTGCTCAACGATAGTGCACAGCTTTGCAGTCTCCATCTTCACACCTCACTTGAAGTTTATATTCGAGGACGTTGAACTCTGAAGCTTCCATTGCATTGTAGATCTTCCCCTTCCTTACCCGGATGGCCATATTAACCGATCGAAATTGCGTATCTCTGTGAAAGCTTTTCTCGCATCTCGCAATCTGTCAACATTTGGTCCCTCCAGCTCATGCCCCGGTGAGAGTTTATGCACATGCGCTGAAGATCCCGGTCTGCCAGGCAGTTCACCACTGAGGCCTCTGCAACTGTGCACGACCAAGTTTTTTGCATGTATACGTCCTCAGATGAAGAGCGTTCGTTATATGAAGTGCGTGGATCTTCATAGAAGGATGATACCCCGGTCCCAATTAGCCGTTTCAGGTGGCATTAAACCGTTTTCCTCGTTGCGAGAATGGCCATTGATTGGAGGCCGGGAAGTGGCAGCTCATCGCGGGACCACGCCCACGGGTGTCAAATTACGTGCATAAACCGGCAGGGATCTAGTCTGTGAAAGTCTGAGGATACTTCAACTTGCAATCGTAGATCGTTTCCTCTGAGAATGTTTCTGACAGCGCTGTCTGTCGAGACTTGAGACAAGAGATTACTGATAGTTGGTCATAGAGTCAGTCACACAGATAGCTTCTATCCGTGCACAGATATACACTACTGGCATTAGGCCACAGTACATCTGGTCACGCCGTACCACGAGGCTCGGCGACACCGAGTAGGACCGAAATATGGTTTGGTCTCACGAAGCTCATCCTGGCTATATACGCGTCTCCATATCCTTGGACTTAGATTAGGGCCAGAAATCCAGTCCTATCTTTGTGCTATCGCTGTGAATGTGACAGAATTACGAGGTCATCGAGCAAAGCATGATATGTGTCTAAGAGGTGAAGGGGCAAGGATTGTGGTCCATACACTATGAGCTTCCAGGTCCAAACCCGTACACATTAGGAGGGAAACATGGGCGAATTGTATATTATCTAAGGAGTTCATATACCCAATTACCATGTATGGCTGAGCTGATCTATAATATAAGGCACCATTCTTTAGCAGCTTAACAATGCTAGCCCGATCGCGTTTCCTATCTGGTCACTTATGATCTCTCATGGTGCCTAATATGTTACCAAAACATAAAATAGGCTAACCTACACCGTATGTCTGCCTCTTGTCAGATCATCATGTCCTCACTTCGCTAAGGTAGCTGAAATTGCCTCCGAAATGGGTGCTAGGCAACCTGGGCTTATCCTACCATCCCTTGACGTGGAATTCCTCTACTATACGTCTGATTGACCATTTTTCTTCATCGTTCTTGTTCCTCCAGGCTTTAGGTTTCCAGAGCTCGATTTTGACCAAAATTTCTGCACTTTCTTTGATACTGATGCTTCTTCTTCGACTTTACCTCACATTTTGAGGCTCGGCGCTGCTTCAATTCAAACTGATCCTCTGGGTGATGAACTAGCACGTCCTGTAAAGTTTGTGTGCAATAAAGTGCTATTTATGCAGCTTCAGCGTTTATACGAATAAATGGAATCGTTCAATGCTATTTTTTCTTATACTCTCTACTTATCAGTAACGACTTAAAAAAACGAAATCAAAAACTGATCTCCGCTTTGAGAGTTATTCTCATATTACCAAATTCACCTATATCGCCGCGCAAAGTACATTAGAAGGCTTTCAATGAATTCAGAGTATCTTTCAAGTGATCAAAAGTATCCTGGAATATACTTTCTTAAGTGCTATTGACTCTAATGGTTGGCAAACACTCCGTCATGACGTAATATGGAGGTACTGATGTATGATTGGTGAACGGGTTAACATCACACCCGAACAATAATCCTTACATTTCGGTGTTAACCCCAACACCATCAGTACATACAAAAATTACATCCACACACCAGCTGATCCCTGCCATCAGCACGTTATCGGACATGGTCGGGGCCACACAGCAAATCCATCGTTGTGGGGGATCGTCCAAGGGCCATCCCCGGGAGTAATGAACTTATAGATGCTGCCTTGAAGATTTGTTTGTCTGGCTCCAGGCTATGAAACGAACGAGGTGATTGTCCTTCAGTATCCAAGCTGATGAAGCACGTCTTGTGTCCCCGAGTCCGACCTCTGTTAAGTGATGGTCGTCAAAGCGAGTGCGGTCCGACCAAACCGGCCTAGCATCGGAAGTGACTTTAGTCCCAGTAGAGCTTATACGCATGAGCTTGAAGCTGGAAGATAGAAGATATGAAGACACGAAGACCGACGGATAACGCCCTGGTACAAAACCACCCAGTAGCACTCGAAGACTGCTTGTGTCTCATGCTAGAGTTTCAATGCTGCTTCCCATGCGCGTTGACGTTATCAACTGTCAGGCCACCAGCCCAGCTGGATTACTCCCTCCTTCGAGCAAGGGCTATAGGTACGGAGTACGCTTTTGGACGCTAGTGGCAACTAGCTACCAAACTTCCAAAAGATGAAGGCAACACTCCTAAACACCACTGAACATGAGATGCTAATCTACTGTTTTCTAGTCATCGCCGGCGCGCCAGTGTGAAATGCCGCTTCGTAGGAGCAGCCCAAGATTTCGTGCTGACGTATGCGTGTGACACCCCGCGCTCGCCCTCGAACATGTCATACAACCAATAGGCATTTGTGGGCGGCTAATCACATCCCCGTTCCACTCGATCTATCACCACGGCGCTTGAACAGCACCAAAGCTCAGCTGCAAACCACTGAAACGTCTCACAAACAGCTGCCATGACTATTGACTCGATCACGTCGACCAAGTAGGTGCCCGATTTTCTTCAGGTTGCCGCTGGCTGACCGTGCCGCTGTATCTACGGGATCGCTCCCCAGCATTTAGGTTGCTGATAAGGATGGCGACGCTACAGCGGGCCGGCACAGAGGCGGCGCTCTGCTGGAGAAGAGTATAATTCTAACACACCGAGCAGGACCACTGAGAAGAAGAACACAAGGCGCCTGTCCGGGCTATCCAACAGGCCGTCCTTCTATCCGGCAAAGGTCACCGTTAAGTGAGTACCATGTCCTCATCTCGAAACGCCACGCCACCCAGGACCACTAACACCACCAAACAGCCACTGGCAACTAAGGGACCTGATCCAGCCATCTTCCAAGAACACAAATGAGATATTGTACACAAGCGAGTGCACAATCAAGGTAACGGACCGCTTCACGAGAAAAGTCACAAACGCATGCAACTTGGACTTTCAGCCCCGCTGCTTTAAAGAAGCTCACGACAAGATCGTAGCAGGAGGTGTCATCAGCTCCGCAAACTCCAGCTCCAACTCAGCTGTCAGCACCTCGTTCAACAGCCTGGGAGACGGGAACACCGGTGCAGGAACTACATGGAGAGGTCTGTTCTCGTTTTTCAACAGGGAAACACAGCAGAGCATGTCCATCAGATTGGGGTCGTACATCAACAATAACGCATCAATTAACAAGGTGAGCAACTCACAGTACAGCTCGTTCGTATGTAATAATGACTTCTCTTTGTACAGCACGCTCATATCGCCCTCCTCCATCGTTGTCAATTCATCCTTGAACTTGGGCTTCCCACTGAATCACTCGGCATTATCTGACGACCAGAAGAATTTGATAGTTGTTGGAGACTCGTCAACCATCTGCATGTTACACCCAGGTCAAGAGGACTCGAGAACTCTACATCGAGATCAGATTATTGAAACTGGCTGTGACTCAGGCTTCTCGACTTCATTCGACCCATCAGGGCTATAGTTCGCATCGTGTTTCCAGGACGGTACATGTTTGATCTACGACACCAGGAACGTCGGAGCAGGCCCTATCAGACGTATCTACTCCACCAGAAGAAACTCCGCCAATGGTGCTCTAAGATGTGTGAAGTATGCAAGAGGGACTGATGATTTGCTCATCATCAGTGAGCATGTGGGCAGGGTACATGTGATTGACACTAGGGATTTCAACAACCACCAGGTTATTGTTCTACCAGTCAACACCGTGCATTCAGGATCCAGAACCAATTCAGTTTCAACATCTATGAGACCCATGGCGAGAGATTCTTTCGACCAAGTCGATTTTGATAGGGTCGCACTCGAACCGAGAGTCATGGACTACAACGACATCTTGTCAATGGAGGGCACACTAGGCGATACAACAGACCGCAGTTTACCATATGCATCCAGAACCCTGAACAACTTCAACCTTTTATCTGAGATGGATAACGCTGTCTTCGAAGATTCCGAGGATGAAGACATTGATGCTTACCAGAGAGCCAGGGAGAGCAGACAGAGTGTGACCAGCAGCCTGGGTGGGATGTCGGAGTATGGGTACTCCGATAATGAGATAAGTGGTATTGACTGGTTCGAAGACAGAGATGGATCTCACATCATTATCGGATATGAGAAGGGTCTTATGACATGGGATATTGACACTTGGAGCAGAAGAACATTCCCATCATTTCACGTGTTATGAGATTGGACTTCACTCTCACATATACTACATTTATGATCGTCACATTAACTTCAGCGTAGTAATTCAGAATGACAAGCTAAATAATCAGTCAACCATATCGGCGGTGTTGAACTCCTCTTGAATTTTCAACTCCTCAATCTTTGGCGCCACTTGACCCTGGCCCTGTTCATCAACCTCATTGGCATATTCATTCTTCAACTCCTTCCAGTCTTCCTCATTCTCAAGCACGGCTTCGACGCCAATCACATCACATTGGTTAAAAATTTCAAGAATCTGCTCTGCTTCCTCGATTGGCATACCGTGGAATACATCGTTGACCGCGTCAAGACTTTCCTTCTGTAACGCTTCTTGCATCTTCTTAGGCAGCGTTTTGAAGATCTCATAACGTTGTTTCTCTTCTGGGTCCTCTGAGTTTGGATCCGGCAAGTTAACGATGAGCTTTGTGTTGTCGTCAAGAGACTTCAACTGAATCTCCTGTTCACCATCTTGAGCGTTCTCAGCATTGAGGATCTCTGCACGTTGCTTGATATGCTGGAAAGTTCTCTCCACTTCCGAGTAGTAAGCCTGAAGAGCAGGGTTGGACCCAGTGGCGAACATCTTGGAGTAAAGACCATCGATAACATTGATGATCTCTTGAGGATACTTAGCTTTCTTGAAGTTGATGAGGTCAATGATGTACTGCATCATAGTGGAATGCATGATGATCTGTCTCGTGAGGATGTCATCGTGAGCAAATTGAGCATCAAATGCGGACATGAGGAGAGAGTCCTTTTGAGAGCTGTTGATGATGTGTATATGCGATTTGAGGAATTCTTTAACGCGGGAAGTCTCAGACGCTGGGATCTGAGAAAGCTTCAAGGTATCTGGGTGAAGTTCTGACAAGACATCCTCCTCTTCAGATGCGACGTTGGTCTGGACGACGGCTGAAGATGTGTCCTCTTGAGATGGTGCTGAGGTAGCGGGGCTAGAGATTGCTGATGGCGATTCGCTCTTAGTGGCCACAGTAACAGGAGCCGACACCACTGGAGCAGGGGCAGAAGTTGAGTGTTGAGCTGGTGCTGGAGACTTAGATTCGCCCTTATTCAAGAACGAACGATCCCAGCCTGTGTGGATGTCCTCAGAGGAAATGTGAAGGTCACGTTCTTTGTACAACGTCTGTAGCTTGTCCTGCTGCTTGGTGAGCACATCGTCGATCTTCTTTCTGTGATTCTTGATCTCAGCTCTGATATTGGAACCGTTGTTTGGGTCCTGACCGGCCTTCTCCAATTGGCCTTTCAACTGAACAATCAAATCCTCTATCATCTCGTTGAAGGTTGGTGCATCTTCTTCAATGCCTTCGGGTCTCTTGTCCACAAACGTGTTGAGCAAGTACTGCTGGATCTTCTCGTAATTGCCCAGGGTCTCATCGTCAAGTTGCGCGAGCATCTGATCGACTCTTCTGTTGAGCTCCACGTACATTGGAACCTGGACTTCGAGCGCACGGATCTCCTGCTTTCTTTCCTCACGCTTCTGGTGGATGTCTTGCTGTTTCCATTTGATAAACGAGCGCTTGTCCACATTTGGATGGACTTCGATGTCCGAATCGTCCGAGATTTCGAGTTTGTCCCACTTGGAGTAGTCAATGGCCATATTCTGTGACGTTGATCCTAATTCAGGTTGACTAAATACCACTTTTCAGAGGATTTGAGGCGATGAATCGTTGGATGACCATGAACACGCGCCCAGTGGAACGCTCCAGAACCGTCTGCCACGCGAAAAAGCTGTAGCGCTTAAGTACCTTTAATTTAGTTACACGAGATTACATAAGCTGAAGGTTGTAGTATCGTTATGCGTAAATATCATCCATCCAATCCCTGAGAGTAGTTTCTCCAGAGAGATATTGATCTCGCAGGAGCTCTGGCCAGATGCTCTTTTCATGGGATGGTAGACGTGTCATGAGTGCGGTGCTGCAGTACAAACTAGCACCCTCCCATGCACCCAGACACTGTATACCATTAGCATTGCATTTCTTTTGTAGGCAATTCAATAAGGTGCTCTTGAATCCCGGTATCTGTGATACTCCACCGGTGATAATGACTTTGTCACGCAGTTCTGCCCGGAGGTCGATGTTCAGCTCTTTTAGACATTCCTCCACCAAGTCTTGAATTGAGCGACTATCGTCATCGTCCTCTTCCGCATTGTTCACACTGAAAAATGTTTCTGTAACCGGCCTGAACCTTAACTGTCCTGGTAGTAGCTTCCCATCAATCCTGTACCCATTATCAGAGGTGGTAGCTTCAGTATCGCAATACATAGCTTCACATATGAACCTCTCCACGAATTCGAAAGCTTCATCGGGATATCCTGCCTCTATAACACCCTTTCGTACTACCTCATGTAACCACCGCCCACCTCTTGATGTGGTCTTTGCATGAGAATATAGTTGCCTCAAGTCAAAGACGGGTGTAATGGTAGTTTGGTTCCATCCAACGTCAATGACCAGGGCACAGTGTGAGCCTGAACTGAGACTGCTCATAACAGGTTCAGGAAAGAACCTGAGAGACTGTGCGTGCATGTGGAATAGCAGCACCTTTGTGATGACCTTCTTCAGTGGGACGGGGAAGAAAGGCGGCTCAATGACCAGTACTTTGCACTTTTTGGGATCAATGAGAAGATCTGATAGATACATGTCATAAACCAGTCTCTCCAGAACGGCCTCCAGCTTATCAAGATCAGCGTGGGCAGTATCGTATGTCCATAGAAACTGTGAATCCTCATCTTCTCCGAAACTCTCATATTCGGGCAGAACCAAATCATGAGCGTGGCTCCGTTTCAATGGTGTCAAATGTACTCCTTGGAGATCATACATGTTTGTCCTGCGCCGGACAATGGGTACCGCATCCCCTGCAAACCCTGCTCTGATGAAACGAGCACCAACTTGTAGAATAATTGGATAGTACTACTGGCTCATCGACTGTGTTATATCGTCTCTTCAGTGTCTTTCAATACCATTCCGTAATGGCTGGAAGCTGAACTCGAAGTGCCATGGAGGTATTAGACCTTCATCTTCGGTGGTGTACGGGTGTTAATTATACTGGTCGGGGCAACAAAAGTGCCAGGCCACCAAGCCGATAACCGGAGGCAAAAACCGCTCTTACGACACTTTGACTTTGCCAGACAACCTTCACTGCCCTACCAAACCAACCGGCTCTACGATATAGCCTCCACAATGGGTGCTATAATCTCGCTTCCACTGCAGATGGCAGGAACGGCCGCAGCCTCGTGCTGTGGCTCTATGGCCTCTGCGCTCATTTGCAAATCTTGCAAGACGATAGGCTCTTCCTTCTCCACACGTTTGAGCTATGCGCTTCTGTTTCTCGTTAATGCCATATTGTCATGGACTATGCTCACAGACTTTGTCAGAAGACAACTGGAGAGACTCTCAAAATATCAATGTGAAGGAGCCGAGTGTGGATTCTTCGCTGTGCATAAGATCAACTTTGCTCTTGGTGTGCTACACCTCTTGCTATTCCTCCTCATGATTGGCGTGCATTCCACAACGAACCCAAGGGCCAAGATTCAAAACAGTGCGTGGGCACTGAAGATCACAGCTTGGATCGTACTGATTGTGGTTTCATTCTTCATTCCGGATGGCTTCTTCATCTGGTGGTCAAAGTACATTTCCGTTATCGCCGGAGCCCTGTTCCTGCTCGTCGGATTGATTCTCCTTGTTGACTTCGCACACGAGTGGGCTGAGACATGTATAGAGCACGTGGAAGCAGAAGACGAGTACTCGAATGTCTGGAAGACGATGCTCATCTCAGGAACAGGATTGATGTACGTTGGGGCTCTGGTCATGACCATCATCACCTATATCTATTTCTGTGGCGATGGCTGTTCAATGAACCAAGCTGCTGCTACGGTGAACCTCATTCTGGCAATCATTGTCACAGTACTGTCTCTCAATCCAACGATTCAGGAGTACAATCCAAATGCTGGTCTTGCTCAGGCTGCCATGGTTACAGTTTACTGCACATATCTCACACTCTCCGCTTGTGCCTCGGAACCAGACGACAAGCAGTGTAATCCACTCATCCGTAACAGGGGAACTCGTACGGCTTCAGTGGTGATGGGGGCTCTCTTCACGCTGGTCACTATTGCATACACCACTACTCGTGCCGCTGCCAACTCCGCTTTCAACGGTAACAATGGAGGTGGGTCTATCGCCATCAACTATGACGAACCTGTCGGTGATGTCGAGGCGGCCAACGTGACTCAGGAACCGGGCAGAAACGAGATGAGAATGCAGGCAATTAGAGAAGCTGTTGCTGTGGGGTCTCTTCCTGAGAGTGCTTTACATGATCAAAGCTGGCTCTACGATGAGGATGATGAGGACGACGAAAGGGCGGCCACGAAGTACAACTACGCATTGTTCCATATCATCTTCTTCCTAGCAACACAGTGGCTTGCGGTACTCTTGACGATGAATGTCCAGCAGGATGACTTTGGTGACTTTGTGCCCGTTGGAAGAACGTACTTCTACTCTTGGGTCAAGATCGTGAGTGCATGGATCTGCTACGGAATCTATGGCTGGTCGTTGGTAGCACCGGTTGCCATGCCGGACAGATTCGGCAACTGAGAATGGGACTAGAATTGATTTACGATTATATTTAGCATTGTAATTGTAGTAAAAGGTATCGAAAGAGAATCCAAGAGCCCGCAAAGTGCCAAATCGGCCTGGACAGACCGCGGTCATGATATCAGTTTCGGGGCAACATAACCCAACAAGCTGGAGTTTGGAGCACGATGCACGACCTAAAAAACCTTAAAATTCAGAATCGTGAGGTTTGTTCTTCTGGGGAGGTTTGATTTGGGTAGTAGAATGCAAGCGCTTCCAAGGCTTCAAGCTTGTGCTCTCGGGGGATTTTACCCGCGTTTTTGAAAAGTATATAAACGCTGGGCGGCTATCATCACGACAAATGATCACGGAGGCTGCGATAGATTACAGAAGACTCTCAGAACATCTTACAGGATTTACCTAACCTGTTGTGAGTGCAGCCATAAATAGGACAGATTTCAACCTCCACGAGGTACTTTGGACACCTTACAAGCCCACCTACCTCCGATGTCTAGTAGCAGGCGCAGATATGTGACTAGATACGAGTTTCCAGCACGTCAAGTGGCATCTGCATAGCACCCCTGGACCTTACAGCGGGATTTCAGATTCGTCTATAATGTAACTTTAGTATTACATCTTTGATCTATAGTACTCCAACCTCTCATTATATCAACGTCTTGTAGTGTGCTTGTTTGCGTTATTTGTCCACTTCTTCATCTTTGCTGTGTGCTTCACTCTGTGGCGAGTCTGTCGTGGCGGATTCGACTGGGGAAACGCCCGCAGAAGTTACAACCGCTGCAGTGACACTTGTTGTGGGAGTGGCATTATATGGTCGTACACCGGCACTGGAGACCGTAGGTGGTGTACGTAATTGACGATTCGATTGGTAGATGTGTTGATGTTGTGCTTGTCTCAGATTACCGTGGCTCCGCGAGTGTAGAAGTCTGCTCGGTTGAGGATGGGCAAACATCGGCTGAGGTTGAGGCTGGTACATGTTGGGATATTGCTGATAGTAGACGTCCTGTCTGTACATCTGCGGTTGTTGATAGTACATTTGCTGCTGTGGCGGTGGTGTGAATTGTGGCTGAGGGGGAGGTGGTGGCGGCGGTGGTGGTGCAAACTGGTATTGATAGTAATTCTGCGGTGGCAGGGGGTTGGATTGTGGATGAACCGGCTATAAGTTTGCCCTTTGGTAGTATTGTCGATTCATCACTGGGTATGTTGCGTGTCTGTATTGACTCATTGGTGCTGTTTGGAGAGGGGCACCCATGTTGTAGGGCACAGTCGTGTAGTAGTATGGTGACTGCGGAATCTGTTGCTGCTCGCTGATTGAGGTTAGTTGTCTTCGAAGCTGGTTGGAATAAGAGGGTTGTCCTGATGGAACTGGAGGTGGGAACGACGTCAGGTATGCTTGCTGCTGAAAGTGGATAGACTCTGCTCTCTACTCTTTCCTGAGCTATTTGAACTGCTCACAGTCGCTCTAGATGTGGCCCATTTGTTTGCAGAAATAGCACTGCTTGAGCTCTGAGTTCCGATCATTGGGACAGTGAGAGGACTCGTGCCCTGGCTGTTTGCAATTGTAGCACAGACGCTCACTGGAGTCACAGTCGTCAGCATGGTGGCCCAGGTTCCCGCACTTGTAACAAGTGCGCTTGAACGCTAGAGAGACTGGCAGTTTCGTGACCCCAATGTGAGGAAGTGAACGGAAGGATCGGAGTTGGCGTGGCTGAGAGGTGTGTGTGAAGGTTGGCGTCTCCTATCTTTCAAGTTGTGGAAGATGGGTCGAGCTGGGAAGTAAGGAGATTTTGCGGTCCCTGTCAGCGCTAGTGTCCGTGGTTCCCGATGGGTGATTGAGGTTCTTCTCTGTAGCATCTAGTGCCCGCGTCATCTGGATCTCATCGTGCCCCGTAGGCTGTATCGTAACATCTTGATCGACGCCATCAATGCTGCGAGAAACCCTTACAGAGAGCCTTGGAGAATGCTGGACCGTCGGTGTTGGTTCTTCGGGGACACCAGACATCTGGGAAAAAGTGCTGTGTTGCCTCCAAATTCCCGGCGGTGAGGTGAGTGTGGATGTCCGATGGCCTAACAGATCAATTGGGCGATGGCTGTGGTGTGTGTGAGCACTGTAAATTGCCGTTTGATCTTGCCAGTTGATGATGCGACAGCGTTCTCCAACTGACTGGTTACGTCGTCTGTCGTATGTATCGGTATAGCTGTGCCCTCTTGCACTTCGTCAGGGCTCTGGCGTTTTCAGCAAAGAGAACTGGGGGGAGGGAATGAGTGTGTGGTATGAGCTGTGAGTTGGGTTATATCACTCTCCCAACGAACAACGTAGCGATGGTGACAAGACACAACCAACAAGCGAAAGAAAAATTCACTGCTCAGCCACGAAGGGAATGCCAGTTGCAAATAGTCGGATTTCCTTCATCGTCAGAGTACAGAGACCTCAGGAAGACCTAGAAAAAAAAGCTGGACACACTCAGATTTGGGCGTGCATCTGCAGAGGTGCGTTCAGCGGAGATGTTTTTGCAAGCCAATCGATGGGGCCATTTTGCGGACAATGGGCAATTTCAGGGGCTGAAACACTCCGTTTACTCTGACTATACAGACAGAAATGTTGGTTACACATAACATCCGAGTTCCAGCGCAAAACAGAAGCCATTGACTTCTCTTCCCAGGTCACCAGTAAATGTCCAGCGGATGGGTGCCATGGAATCAATGCAGGCCTCTGCCGAGCCGAGTCGCGAGTAATGCGCATACCCACAGTCTTACGCATGCCGCACGAGCAACTGGGATCTCCGTATATCAGTTGTTTGCTGTTCTCTTCGCAGAAGGTTGTTCCAAAACTCCAGATTCAAGCAGGAAGTGTTGATCTTGTGGAGCGAACGCTTACATCCAGATTTTCATTCCACCGAAGCGCCTGGTGCGAAAAACCGATAGATCGTACGATAAGGCTTACCTGAGACCCACAAGACATTCCCAACTTTTACATGAAACCAGGTACCATATACCCCCTCGTACATGAACTACTCTCCCCAACGCTGGATTAACTGCAGAAACGACAAAGGCCACTTAAAACACTCCGCATGCCGCAGAAATAACCCAGCTCCCAGCCTTAGCTCTTATGTCCTGGGCTATGGGCATCGAGGAGCTGAGAGCCCAGCTGGTAGCAGTCTGAGACGGCCCTCGCCCCACCGTATACGTGTGTGGCGACGCCTTGCACCTACTGCCCTTCTCGAACGGTATCAGTACATGATCACACGTCCCCTTGTCTTACTCCAAGCCTTTCAACGAGAACGACTTTGGTCCACGCTCCCAGCACAGATCAAATGCGTGTTGCAACTCCAGGGCTTGTGCCCTGAGAGCACAACTTTCGGGGCCCTTGTATGCTTTAGGATTTCCGGACTGCAGCAAATGCCAAACACTGCCACATGGGCGAGAGCGCATTGGAGCATTCGAGCGCGTGGCCCCTGTATGGTGTATACTTTATTTAACACACGGTGCGTTGTTCCCAACCACATATGGCTTGCTTCGTATGGGCCGAGGCTCTGCAGCACAGCTGGCAAGTTAAAACTCAATCAGGTTCACTAGCCCGTCAATTACCGAGCTCTTAGGCTCTTAGTGAATCATGTACATGCGACGCTTCCCACTACTCAGGGATTAAAAGCCAGCTGCGCTGTTGATCTCGCAGATGGCGTTGACTCTTCAACTGAGCGTACATATCCGAAACTTTAATGCTTCGAGAATCTTTATATGACTGGGCGTCGAGTCACGTGTAAACACTACGCTAGCACATTGTGTTACTGATTTGAATGTTCTATTTGGTCTTTTTTTTTATTTTTTTTGATCTTTTTTGGCAATTGAGCACCCCTTGATGCCGCATCAGTCAAGAATTCGTACTATGTACTTGGCTTGGAGACGATCAGTCAATCTTGACAGAGGTGTAAATCTTTCTGATGAAGAACAAGGAGGACATAAATCCGATTGACCCTGCGAGAATGAACATGAGCATGGAGATCAAGAGAGAGTACCCGGTGTACAACACTACCGTGACGAAGCCGCCCAACTCAAACTTGGTCAAGGCGATGGCGTGCAGGAACACATAAACAGCACAACCTCCTGCAACAAACAGAGATCTCCATTGCCACATGTAGTTTTCGGCACACAAAGAGTAGTATGTCATCAAGATGGTGACCAACGAAGTGGTGAGAATCATCAACACGAAACAGAAGAAGAGGAATCCGAACATGTAGAACACTCTGTTGAACCACAAAGAGGTGTAAATAAAGTACATCTCAACGGAGACAGCACCGAATGGGAAGATACCGGCAATCAGAGCAGAGAATGGTGTTTGCAAGTACCATGGCTGAGTTGGGATCTGTCTTGGGATCTGGTTGGTGTGCACTGGCTTGGTCAATGGCTCCTTCTTCAAGGCCAAGATGGAACCGACGACGGACAACGGCACAGAGATTACAAACCAAATAACAACTACAGCAAGCAAAGTTCCCGCTGGAATGGCACCGGAGGAGTGGACGCCAATGAGGAAGAAGTTGAGCAATGTAACAGTGGTGAGAATCACAGATGGAATCAAAGTTGGGGTAAGGATCATGTTGAGTTTCCAGTCCTGACCGTCAAAGAATTTGTAAACGGATCCAGAGACAAAGGAGCCAACACAACCAAAGAGAGCATACAAGATGAACATAACAGTGGACAAGGATCCTCTGTTGGATGGAGACAAGAGACCGAGCAGGGCGAAGGCACATGTGGACAAAGTCATCAAGAGCAATTGCACACCCGATCCGACAACGACGGAGAGCAACAGCAAGTAGCGTGGAGCTCTGAAAATGTCACCATGGACCAACTTCCATCCAGTCTCATCCAAGTCATCGTCCAAGGACATCTCGTTGTATCTGGAGATGTCACCTCTCACGGACTTGAACAAGATGTGACCCATGATCAAGGACAAACAAACGACGATAAGGGAGAAGTTGATCAAGGAGAACCACTGAATCTTTGGGTCATACACGTGCAAGTACTTGTCCCATCTGGTGGCCCATTTGGTCTCAGACTCAACCCAGGTAACATCGTATGTGAATGGAACCTCTGTCTTGCTGTGGGTATCCAATGTAATTGGATCCTGGTCGCCAGTAGGACAAACAGCCTCCTTTCTGTCCCAGGAGTGTGGCTCAACGGTGACACCAACGACTCTGTATTCGTTCTCATCACGCTTGTGATACTCAACCTGAATGTTGAAATGGTTGTCCAAGTGTGGGACGTCATTCTCGTCAACGTAGCCCAGTTCGAAACCAGCGCCGTAGAAATCCGTGTTGGTTCTCTTGTCGTGGAGTCTTCTGGCGGCTGGCAGCCCGTCAACGAGCCAGTTGTAGAAGAAACCGTTCTTGACGAGCTTGTTGACAAACATGCTGTCTACTGCTGGGTAGGTGGCGGTACAGAGACTCTTACACGTCTCGTTTTTGAGCATAGTCAACTCGAATGGCGAGTTGTATATTCTGTCACCAAAGATGATGGAGCCAAGCGACTCCGGCTGCTTCTCCTTCTTCTCCGGCTGGCAGAAATGCAGCCTCTTGTAGTAGTAGTCGAACGAGTACAGGTAGTCCTCCTTCTTGCTGTCGTGGAACACAGATGGGGTGACGTGGTTGACGAGCAATGGGACATCGTCACCCTCCTTGTAGGAGGTTGGAGCTGTACCGGGCAGGTAGAAGGCATCTGCCACAGCCACGAGCGACGCGGCCAACGCGACAAGGTTCAGCGGCTGCATTGTGAATATGGACTAACAAAACCTGTCCTCCGAGAGCCAGTGACTTGTGAGAGAGTTCGGGGTCTGGCTAAGTCGCACAAATCAGAGTTGCAGTGTGGGTGATTCGCTCGGGACGGATCATCGGGGAACGCGTGGCCACTGCTCTCTGAACACCTTGGGTGTCCGGGTGTTTTGCTCACCCACCTCAACACAACAAGGGAGGACGAGAGAAGTGGGAAGCTGGCGGGAATGGATCACGGGCGCTATCCCACAGATAATTGGTGAACCGAGCGAAGTTGAAGATGGTGACAGATCTCACGGTCAGCAACATATTGCATCACTTGGAAGCTGGGCACGAGGTTGAGCCGCTGTTTGCCGCCGCTGCATCGTCGCCAGCGGTAGCGAAGAGAAGCTCAATGGACTGCAAGAAACTGACACTCAGTGCGCTTTCACCGAAGTTTACTGTGTACTCGTCAGAGACGCTGGAAGATGTTGCATCAAAGTTTGGGTTCCACTCATTTTTACAGCTGCTGAAGCCCTTTGGCGACAGAATTGACCACAAGTTCCAGATCAAGGACTCTCAACTCATATCACGCACAGCAGAGGACTTCTCAGTACGATTCGCCGCCCCACTAAACGATATCTTCAGTGTACAGGACGCTGACCCAGCAGGTAAGGCACCACTGTTCAAGCAGCACTCGTTGGAGCTCCTTATGAGCGAGTACATACAGAAGCTGAATCCTCGACTCGAGGAGGCTCTGCAGCAGAACAACACAGCATTGCAGCAGACTTTGAAGGAGTCCATATACACCAAGTTCTTCACCAAGATGCTGTCAAGCTCTGTGATATCGGCATTTGAGCCTATCAACCACCCGGTGGCGTCCCTGCTGTTCATCACCGCCACAGACACATACGACCGAGCACGTCAGCTATTGATTGAGTTCAAGTCTTCCAAAGTTCCAGATTACTTGCTTGTTGACGACATCCTACCGGTATTTGTTGTGGCACACGACGTAAAAGATCAAGGGCAAGCCGACAAGGCACTCCAGCTTCGTGAGCAGATCAAGAAGCAGCTCTATGTGGATGCATTCCTTCTCCCATTGAGCTATGATAAGCAAGCACACTCCACGCAGATCAACCCACCAATCCTGCTCTCCGTTGACGAGGAGCTTCAAAACACACATCTGACATCCGATGGAACTGCTGCGTTGCCAGGTGCTGACATAACGGCCATATACAAAGTCTTGAAGGAAGTGATACAGAAGAAGGTCATCCCTCACATGGAAACGAAGATTGCAACATGGGACGAGCAAGTCATCGCACCACGCAAGAGTATCACAGGAAGATTCTTCAACGTCTCCAAAAAGTACTTTGGAGGAAACAAGAACCAAACACAAAGCGAGGTCACCAGTAATTACAACGCCGACCAAGGCTATTACGGGAAGCTTGCCAATGAAGCCATTACACGCAAACTGGCAGACTGGTCGTTCATGCTACGTGATTACAGATACGCATACACAACTTACGAAACTTTGAAGAAGGATTTCCTGGGAGATAAGGCTTGGCCTTATCTCGCATCTGTTCAGGAGATGGCCGCCATTTCGCTTCTGATGGGGGCAACCAACATCACTTCTAAGCTCAAGAACGACACAATCGACCCACTCTTGGATTCGTCCAACTACACGTACTTAGCGAGATGTGGAATGAAGACATATGCACTCCGCTCCATCTTGATCATCTCCGAGCTGTTCTGCACGCTGAGGGACAGTTGGTCCAACGCACCAACCTCCATCAAATGGGTACAGAAGGCCATCGACGATAAACTGGTAGGCAAGCTCGGCAAATCCCTTCTCCTTGAGCGTATCGGATATATCTGTTCGCTATGCGTTGCGAGCCAGGTCAAGCTTATAATCTCAAGAAAGATGATCAAAGCTACGCCTGAGAATGAAGACTTTGCCACCGTTAACCCGCTCAAGATCACGAGAGACGACACAGCAACTATAGGATTCACACGGGCCAGGAAGGCAGCATTGTACAACCTTCTAGCAGCCAAGCATTGGGATCCTGTATCACAACCGCGTCAAGTCCAAATGTGTCTAAGCCATACCAGCGATGTTTATGGAGGACTATTGTTTGCAGAAAGGGAGTCCAGTCTTTACAAGAAGCTCGAAGTGATGGCATTGAAAGCAAAAAACACGGCACCATCATCTGCTTAATTTAGGACAATACACTCGGCGATAGATATACCTCGGATTAAAGCAAATATGCGTAGTCATTAAAAGGTATATAAAACTGAGAAAAGAAAAGGCCCGTAGAGAAATAAGGTAATCTTCATACATGCTTCAGCAGATTTTCTGGAGGCACAGTATCCAACATGTCAGATTCATTGACTCTTGGCTCTACTGGCATATACTCCTGCTTTCTTGTCTTGAATAAGAATAGGGCAAGAAGACCACCAAGAAGGGAAACCGTACCGACTGCTAGGGCAAGACCGACGAGGGCAATGAATCCCCTATCCATCTTATCAGATTTGTCCTGCTTGTTCACCTGTGTGGTGACGGTAGGAGTGGATGTGAGACCAGTAGTCGTATTGGAAGGTCTGGTACCGCTGGAAGTGGTGCCACTGATAAATAGAGCAGATTGGTCCTTGTTCATGAAGATAGAATCCACAGTGGCAGTGGAGAGTTGATGAGTTGTGATCAGATATGGTAGCCACATGGTGCTATTGAAGAATGCAACATTGGAGTAACCGTAACCATCAACCGTCAAATCTCCTGAGGCCATGAGTACCTGAGATGCATCGAAGTACGACCCGTTGTTACCGGAGTTAGAATTCTCGAGGTCGAAAAGTTGAATGTCGCTAATAGTAGAGCCCTCCAGGCCCTGGGTGATGTCAGTCCAGGATGCACCGTCATATGCAGCGATTGCACTATCACCAGACAGGATTATACGACCATCTGTTGTGTTATCCACAAGTAACAGTCTCTTCACCTCAAAGTCAACATTAGCAAAGTGGTCAGGTGTGGTTGACTTCGTAGAGTTAAAGTCAAAGGCAAACAATTTAAGCTCGTCGCCCTGGTGTGTAAAATCACCACCGGCAACAAGAGTGTTATCAACAAATCTGAAAGTGTTCACTGTTCCTTTGAAGTCATCAATCAACTGAGTCCAAGTGGTCTCATTCAAGTTGTAGAAACAAAGACCAGAGCAGTCTTGGGAACCAGCAGACTCAAACGCACCACCAACAACAAGGTACGTGTAGTTGTAAATTCCAAGCTCATTAACAGAGAGATCTGATCCTAAAAGTAGACCGAGTGTCTGGAACGTTTCATTGTTCAGGTTGTAAGCGAGGACACCAGAGAAGTCTTCATCACCAACTGAGCCACTTCCAGATGTTCCCATGAACAGCTTGTCGCCGTATGCGAAAAGCTTGGTAACAGTGGAGTTGTCATCCCAGTTGATGTTCAGTCCTCTTGTTTCGTTTTCCTGCTTAAGGAAGAGATTTGTAAGTCCGGACTCGGTCAAAAAGTCACCACCAAATACTGATAAAGTTTCGTTGATGAATAGACCAACGGTGATAGTACTATTTGTCAAGACGTCATCGGTAATGTTGCCACCGAGCGATGTACCAGATATCATTAATCCTTTGTTACCCAGTGCTGCAGACATCCTCAACTCACCAACGAACATGGTGGAGTTTCCATTCATTCCAGCACTCGACACATTAAAATCGAGCAGCAGCGAAGGGTCATACCATTTTGCATTGTCAATGTCCCATGTTTCGTTACCTAGAGAGAGGTAATTGATACCGTTCAATGTGACAGACACCGCATTATCGGCTTCAGAATCATCAATGGAGTACCAGCTACCGTTGTACAATGCAACGCCTTGAAGGCCATTGTAATCACCTGAGAGAGAGGAGACGGTGGTGTCATTGACAGTAGAGTCAAAGTCACCAAGTACCAAAATTTCATCCTGCCCAACGATCTGGATAGAACTCACTGCGCCATCAAGACCTCCGTTGATTGACGAGGCTTTCACCTCAATCTAGCCGACATCCTCGATGGAGGCAGCGAAAAAGTTATCACCGTATTCACTTGTGAAGTCACCTGCAACATATATCGTATCATTGACGTACAGTAGATGGACATCAGCATCATCTGAGAGTGAGGAACCCAGCAAGTTGATGGATGTATTACCAACGAGACGAGTTTCTGTCAAATTGGCGTAGTTAATGGTTGAAAAATTGGCAGGTGAGTACTCAAAGAGACCATTGAGCGTAACGGTACCATTGGCGCTGACAAGCTGATCAATTGATAGGATCGTAGTGGTGATTCTGTCGGCAACCATGGTCAACTGATTTGGATCACCACTTAGGACTGTACCGGAGAGACTCATAGATACGCTGACAGGATTATCGAGATGACCATTGAAGATCGTGTCGTACTTCTCTTCAGTGTTAGTCTGGTAGATCGACATGGTGTCTATGGTCTCACCTGTAACGTCATCAAGAAGCGTGACGTTCACGATACCTCTGTATTCACATGTGTTGTCACCGTCACATCCTGGTGTATAGAGAAGAATGGAATAATCTCCAGCGTATGAGATATTTGGATGAAACACGACCCCAACGTCTGAAGCTGGGAGGTTATTGGAAACAGCCACGGTACTCACCAGGTATTGGCCATTTGATGATGCTTCCCAGTTACCTGTGGTTTCGGATTCGGAGTGATTTGTGCTAGAGTCACATGCGGGCTCGTTCAGTGTGTTGTTGGCGTACACAGAGAACATGGACTGATACATTTCGAGCCCGGCGAGAGCGATACCGCTGCCGTATGATTCAAGAGCCTCAAAGTTAAAGCCGGTGACTTCCAGTTGATTAACGAAACCAAACTCTTGATAGGACGAATCCCAGCCTAAACTTGTATCGTGGAAGGGCAACACACGGCCGTCGCTGACAGTTTCATCAGCGGCATCTAGTAAGGAGGTTGTGTTGAGTAGAGGACACCAGGCATCACAGTAAGCAAGTTCACCAGTTGCTGGATCCACATAGGTAAGGTTCATGATACCTGCGGATGGATTCGTGACAAGTCTGAATAATTGGATCTGTGTATCTTCATTAGCCGAGTTGTAAATTCTGATCTTCGATGGGTAGACTGAGAATGGGAGATATGCGGCGAAGGAAGCAGCAGTCACGCCATCCACCGACCACTCATCACCACTTGGACATGACACTGACTCTGCAGATACAGATCCATCAGAGGAAGTGAATGTTGCATATTTGAAGCTGACGAGTTGATCTGAGGTTACAGAGATGTTCGATCTGTTGTATGTAGCGGATAACAACTCTGGAAGACCAAGCGTACTGAATTGACCACCAAATACAATGCTGTCGCCAACTTTGACAATGGAGTTGACTATTGAGTTCTCACCAAAGCCCTCAAACAGTGTACTGCTCAAGGACTAGCTTGAGATGTTATAATATGCGGCACTGTTCGTTCCGTTGATGGTGAAGACTCCTCCGAGGTATATCACATCTTGCCCACTGTCGTAAAGAGCAGTAGTGACGTTGCCATCTATCTGATTATCAGTATCGATAGAGCTGAAGCCGTTGCTAGTGGTGTTGTACAGTGCTGGAGATGTGACATTGTGAGCTCCTATCGATGTGAAGTCTCCCAGAAGAAGAAATGAATCTGACGTCATGGGCAAAATTTGCGTGACGGAGCCATCAACTACGCCCAGCGATACAAACTCGCCATTCTCTTCTGTTGTATAGTATAAGTTGTTTGTGAGATCATTCTAGTTGGTGAAGTTTGAGGCGCCTTGGTAGCTGTATCGTGTGATGGCGTCAAAGTCACCCAAAAGACCAATTTGCTGGTTGTTGAAGGAGCTCAAGTCGAGCTGCGGAAGGGGTATTTGCTGCGGCCGTAGTGACTGCGCCGATACTGAAGCTAGCAGTGATGCTAGTGTTATGAATTTTGTAGTCATGTGTTGGGTAAGCGCCAGGTATTGAAGGCTGTGAATGTTCGTTCGGGCTTGATTGGAATGCGCTGTAAATAAGGCGAAAGGATGGAGAAGGGCAATTGTACTGGGCGGTATAGGATATCAGTCACTTGATCTGCTTGCTTGGGTCAATTTGCCGCTTTAGAAAGAGAAAAGTGGACTGCAAACGAGGTTCTGGGCTCTAAAAGATGTAGCGCTGGCCCTGTTTGATCACCGAATGAGATGGCTGCTTGGAGCTGGAAGAAGCAGAGATCGACGAAGTGTTTGTAGCGAGTGAGCGGGGTGAAATGACAGGACGGTACCAGTAAAGACAAGTAGTAAGTAATGTGGCGGTTCAAAGAAATGATTGGTTATTCGTCCGGCTTGTAGATCACCATGGACTGATAATTTTAACCATCCTTCTTCTGCGCTCTCCTCAGCGGCAGAGTGGGCTTGACAAAATCATCGTGCGTGTTGCCCTGGAAACCACCCTGACAATGCCGCCAAAGTCTGTTTACAATTAACCCATTTGGGAACGCCGTTGTTAGGTCGGAAGTCGCAGCTAAGAGTAGTTCCGGTTTCTGGTTAGAGCAACACACATACTACAGGCTACCCTGAGGTGAATATACAAACACCAACCTTCTTTTTGATTAGTAGATCTATAGATTTCTATAGCATTGGACGGCTGTAGGTGCTATAATGTAACAATCGTAGACCATTGAGGGGGCGACAGCGCTCAGTTCTGAGCGATTTCCTCCTCAATCTCATCAACCATCTCACGGTACTCTCTTTGAGTCTGAGCCTGCTGAAGGAAGATCTTATACTTGGTATTGAGTAGCAATCTATCAGCCGAGTCAACAGCAGAAGGAACAACAACCTTACCACCACCGGTGAGTTTGACCATGATATCCCAAAGCTCTTCACCGTTCTTTTTAGCATTCTCAATCTTGAGACCCTTGATTTTCTCAGTGACAGTCTCCTGAGCTTTGGTCTTTGCACCGAATGAGATTGTACTCTCCTCCTCTTCGGAGGAGTTCTCCTCGACTTCCTCGTGAGCTGGAGTCAATGGGAACGGGAATCCAGAAGCGGAAGCAGTTGTTCCAGAGTGAGCGATAGCGGACATGTTAGTAGTGGATGCTGTAGCAGAGGGAGCAGTGTATGGGGAGGCCAAATCCTGCATATTGTGAGCCTGGGTGAGTGGCTTCAAACCAGGTGGAAGCTTAATGCTCTTTGGCTTCAAGGCAGGAGATGGCTTGGTCTTTGGTGCATTCTTGGCCGCAACGGCACCCAATAAAGCTGCTCCAAACACCACGGCAGCGTCAATGTAACGAGGAATGACTATAGGCAAACCTGTACAATCAGCGAGCAATCTCATCAAGAGACCATTTCTACATTGTCCACCGGACATGAAAACGGCCGGGATGTGATGACCCTGGTGTGTCATTTTCTCAACAATTTGTCTCGTTTGCTGAGCAATGAACTCACATGCGGCCAAGTATGTAATGGCAAGGTCGTCCACGGAGGTGTCCATGGACTGGCCGACAATGGCAGCCTTCATTCTTGGGTCAGCGATTGGGGATCTGTTCCCGTGGTAGTCACCGTAGAAGAAGAGGTGCTTGGCTAGAGCAACGACAGATCTAGACTTGCGCTCACGTTTCAATGCCTCCAAACGAGAATTCAAGTAATCAAACTTGGAGAGGCCAGATGCATCGGACAAACGTGCAAGTTCACCATAGGCGGGATGAGTGTTGAGAACATGGGCTAACAAGGCACCAGTACAAGACTGACCTCCTTCGGCAAGCCACAGACCTGGGGCCATGACATCACGGTATGGACCCCAAACACCTTCAACAAAGATCGGATCGGTGGACAAGGCAATGTGACATGTGGATGTTCCAGCAACGGCAGCCAATCTACCAGCGGACTTGGCAAGACCTGGTGCGGTCTTATCCTGTTCCACAAGTTCTGGGATTGGAATATCTGTTTGTGCAGCAACGGTACCGATCCAGCCAGCGTAAGCATCAATGACACCGGAACCAACAGCACAGCCCTCTGTCAATCCTAACTCTTCGGCGGCCTTAGCAGTCAGGTTGCCGACAACATCACCAGCAGAAAGCCATGTTCCACCTGCACCTGGTGCACCACCGAGTTTTTTGTAGTTGTCCTCAATCAGCTCTTGCATGTTGATCTGCTCTAAAAACTCCTGCGACCAGCCTGTGACGGATCCTTCAACGCCTGGAGGAACGAATCCCATCTTACAAACAGTGGAACAATATGATCTAGCCTCTGATCCTGTGGCCTTGTGTGTCAAGAAGTCAGGCAAGTCATAAAACTTGGCCAGCTTCATTTTGTCAGCTGGAAGGTTGTTCTTGAGCCACTTCATCTTTGGCAGCTCCATCTCGATGGACATGGTGCCACCAACGTATTTGAGACATTTGTCACCAGTAGCGTTGATCTCATCTGTCTCCTGCACAGCACGGTGGTCCATCCACAAGATGATGTTCTGGTCGTCGTTGTTGAAGTCTGGGCCCACTGCGAGTGGCTCATCGTTATCCTCGCGGATCACAGCAAGCGAGCAAGTAGCATCGAAGCCAATACCACGCACTTGAGAGGGTTCAATCCCGGCGTCACGAACAGTGGCACGGACACAGTAGCAGATTGCGTCCCAGATTTCGGTGGTTGACTGTGTGATATAGTTTGGCTTGAGCTCTTGGCGCACGATTGGTCGTTCAGCAAGGGCGAGGATGGCACCGGTGTTGTCCACCACTGCTGCTCTTGCGGATCCAGTACCGACATCGACACCAACGTAGAAGATGGACGTGTCGATTGACTGCGGGTCCTGGAGCAATTGCAGCTGGTTAAGCGTGAGTGTAGACCGGGAACGAGACGTGGCAACCATTGTAAGTGAATAGTGCTGTTGTGGGTACTGGAATGCGGGTAGTTGTTGGACGAAGTGAGGTGGAGTGGGCCTTCCCCAGCTTTATATAGCACTTTGGGCCTGGGCGCGGACAACCCGTCAAACCGGTACTTTGCAATGATAACCTATGCATGGTGACGTTATCCCATACCGAATTACCAGGCGCCAAATTTGATGTTTCAGCTGAGGTTACGATGCATCTGAGACATCCAATGGACGGATCGAACGTCTGTGGAAGTTGATTGATGGACTTAAGTCGACAGTAATGATGTTGTGAGACGTTCAATTGATACCCAATGGGCCAACTATTAGTACCCGAAAATCGCAGCGAGGCTCTTGCTGCGTTCCCACGCCCGCCACCAGCCAGATTCTAGATGGCTTACATAACATTTCAATCTAATGGAAGACGATTCACTATGAGCCACTCCTTATCATTTCTATTCACGTATATCTATTGATGCTCCTTGATTGTATATTGCATTTTGCGCCAGGCAGCTGACCATACACAATGAATGTACCCAGCACCCTCAGATAGCGCTTGGTTTGGTGTTCTTGGTCCAGTCGCCATAGATGTCGAATCTTCTCTGCACGGTGACTGGGATACCGGCTCTGGTCTTGGTGATCAGCTCAGGGTCCAACTCAGCAATGACGATCTCTTCTCCCTCACCTGCTTCAGCGATGATGTTTCCGTTAGGGTCAACCACCATGGAGTGACCAAATGCGTGGTACGCGAGGTCAAGGTTTCTGGATGGGGAACACAAGATTGTGTACACCTGGTTGTCAATGGCACGGGAACGTGCCAACAGGTGCCAATGCAGAGGTCCAGTAACGGTGTTGAATGCACCAGGATACACCATGGCGAAGGCGTTCTTCTCTCTTGCGGCGATAGCGGCCAACTCTGGGAATCTGATGTCGTAGCAGATACCCTCACCGATAGTACCGAATTCTGGTAAGTCGATTGTGGTGGCCTTGTTACCACCTGTCAAAGTGATGGACTCCTTGAATGTGATACCACCCGGAATGTCGATATCGAAGAGATGTGCCTTTCTGTGCTTTCCAATTATTTCACCATCTCTGTTGAAAGTGACACTGGTGTTGTAGATCTTGCCATCTTCACCAAGTTCTGGGATGGAGCCACCAACAACGAAGATCTTGTTG
Organism: Petasospora euphorbiae; assembly: GCA_030567115.1. Classification (NCBI taxonomy): domain Eukaryota; kingdom Fungi; phylum Ascomycota; class Saccharomycetes; order Phaffomycetales; family Wickerhamomycetaceae; genus Petasospora; species Petasospora euphorbiae. Next base: position 168,831 of record JAJLRQ010000009.1, read on the forward strand.
TCCTTGGCAATCTGCGACAAAAACTGTGTAGATTCACCCTCTGGAATCTTTTCAGCGTAGTTACCAAATTGGTTGACAGCATAAGGAGAATTGAAACACTCTGGAAGCACCGTCAGGTCGATTTTTGGGTCTTTGGCCAACGCCTTGAGGATGAACTCCTTCGCGTGGTTTAGGTTGGCCTGCTTGTCAGCACCAGATGTGATCTGGATCAATGCAACTTTGAGTTTCTTTGCGAGGATGGAGGACATGATGTTCTGGTGATTTCTTTACTGGCTCCCTGTTCATGATTGGCGTGTATGACTCGACTCCTTATCTTTTTCAGCGGCCCGGTTGAGCTGGGCTTTTTTTTTTTTTTTTCTTCCTTCCCCCATCTTCCCAGATGAAGCCCTACCTTTCTCTACAACTCAGAACAGATCAAACGTATGCAAATCGGATGCTGCACTCAACAGCACCAGTTACTATTGTACAACCCAAATGTATAAACCCCCTAAATTTAACCCAAAAACAAGTCAGCAAAAACTCAACACGGCAAACCTCAACACGTTTTGTGAGGTGAAGCAAGAATGACCGTGGCGGTGAACTGAATACATCACTCCTCCTGCTCCCCCTTTTTGCATATCACATCCACAAGGAAATCAAAGTTCTCGTTCTTCTCGATGGCGCTCTTCACATGCTGCGCCGTGACCCTCTTGATACCTGCGCCCTTGGCTTCCTCTCCAGCTGCCACCACTAGCGATGCAAGGAAAAACTCCAGCGCACGGCCAACAACAACCGGCGTGGCCTGTGCCACCTTGCCGATCTCCTCGTCAGACTGCATAAGCTTTTTGATACGTGCAGCTGGGAAGTGTGTCTTGATGTCGTCAAAATTAACAGTCATGCTGGTTGGCTTTGTTTAGGTATATGATGCTGAGTGATGAGCTTGTGCGTAGTGGATGCTCAAACAGTACGGTTCTCTATGCTTCAAGGTGACTTGGGCAAAATGACTATCGTTCAAGAGAATGCGGTATGGAACACAACTTGGAATATTTGTGTTATTGGCAAATGCAGAGTGGCTCACAGAGAATGCAGTCTCGATGTCTACCTCATCCCAGCTCACCTGCGACCTCACAACATCGCAAGACGGGTAAACAAACCAGTTTATATACCTCTCGCGCGCTTGAACCCTCGACCAAAAATTCAGCGCCTCGCGGAAGGTTGCCACGACAACACCTTTTGCACGGTCAGCCCAACTCGGCCCACAGCGGCGAGCAATCTCCGAGTTACCCGTGCATAAATTGGCAGAACTGTGTACTGGCAGCACTGGGTAGGTTGGTGGTTACGCAGCCCTGAAACTCAGGCGCGTAACGCGGTCTGTCTCCAGTGACGGTGGCGGCTTATCCCCCTGAGGGAATGCTGGGAGTTGGTAATTACGCATGATAATCACTACCTGACGACTCGAGGGGACCGCACTTGAACGGGCCCAGTGACTAAAAGTGAGCTGAGTAGGGTGTATCATTAGCACTTCGAAAGTGACATCGAGCCGCCCACTCATTTCAACCGAGCTATCGATTGTGCGAATTGGCTATATCTGCTGGCTTCAACTGCGCCAACGACTGAGCTTCCTACATTTGAAGTCGACACAACCGCCAATTTACACCAGCGGTTCGGCAAATCACATAGCCAACAGAAACTAATCACAGCAACCAATTGTACACACGCCAAACATTGCAATGAAGTGCCTGTTCCGGCTCGCGGTAACGATGACCTTGGTGCTGTTGGCGGCAGCCGCTACCTTCACGCCAGAGCTCCACGCCACGAGGTACGACAAACTATCGAACAGCCTTCTGTATTTTGATGATGCCCCAGTGGTATTGAACTTGGTGGACGGTACCCTTTACACATCTGTAAACTCCGGAAAATCGTGGGACAAGACCCTCGAAGGCATCGAGACCATCACCATTGACAGCGTCAAGAAGGAACGTGCATTCGCCTTCACCACAGGCTCTACTCACTACGTCTCGAATGACAGAGGCCAAACGTGGCAGCAATTCAATGTCAAGATGACTGGCGATATTAACTACGAGGTTGATGTCAATTACAAGAACCCAAACCAGATCATGTTGGCTTTCCTCAACTGTAACCTTGAGACAGGCAAGTGCGTCAGTGACGTGTACTACTCCACTGACGGACTCAAAACAGACCCAAAGTTACTGATGGAAAATACAGTCAAGTGTGTCTTCACTAAGTCGAATGCGGTCTTTGAAAGCGGCGATGATAATAGAATCATCTGCTTGAAGACAGAGTACGATAACTATGGCTTCTTGCAACGGTCCCGTCTTCTCACATCAACTGACTTCTTCAAGTCCGATTCAGTCATAATCAACGACTCTTCAGATGAACTGGCTAACGGTTTTGTCTACGACCTCAGAGTTATTCAGTCGTTCGTCGTTGCCGTTGTTCAAAGTGACAGATATGACAGTGCTGGCTCATCTGTCTATCTCTACGTATCCAAAGATGGACTCAACTTCAACAAAGCTGTTATGAACGACAATTTGGTTGTTGATGGATTTGAGTTCCTTGAGTCTTCCAAGTACTCACTACACATCAGCGTTTACGGGTTTTCATCCCTGATGGGCTCATCCAGTGTTTTGGCATCAGACTCTGATGGCCTTCATTTCAGAAATTTGCTCGATAAAGTACAAACTGATGGTCTTGGATTTGCCAACTTGGATAAGGTTGAGTCAGTAGAAGGTGTTTGGATTGCTGGGATTATTTATGGATACGACCAGGCCACTTATACGCCTTTGCTAAAATCAAAAATATCCTTCGATGACGGTCATACATGGGAACTTTTGAAGACAGATGACTGTGCTGGCGATGCTAACTGCAGTTTGAACTTACTGAGTATCGAAGAGAGACGTGGAGATGGACAGAGTGCATCAGGTGCTACTCCTGGTATCATCATGGGTATCGGAAATACAGGAACGTCGCTCAATCGTGATATCACAACGCTGAGCACATATGTCTCGAGAGACAGTGGATACACATGGCGGAAGGTACTCGATGAACCAGTAATCTTTGCATTTGGTGATCTCGGAAACCTAATTGTTGCAGCACCTTATACCAAAAACTCAGCTAGCCAAAGACTGTTTACCGACAAATTGTATTACTCTCTCGACCAGGGCACAACTTGGGAAAGTTTCAAACTCGAGGAGGAATCGTTACCAATGATATTGACTACTGCTATTGATGGTTCAACAACCAACTTCCTATATGGTGGAATCATTGGAGGTACAATTGGACTCGAAGGATAGGTATTGTACTCGATCGATATGTCCAAAGCCTTTTCTAGAACCTGTGGTACTGAAGACCTCGAAAATTGGTGGGGAAGAGCACATGGGAAAGACGAAGAGGGGAGTTGCTTCTTTGGACACAAGGACCTTTACAAAAGAAGAAAAGTATCCGCCGACTGTTTCATCAACAAGCCTTTTGAGGATTTGAAAGTGAAAGAACTCGCGTGCTCCTGTCGTGATGACGACTTTGAGTGCTCATTTGGATTCTATGCTAACTCAGATGGCGTTTGTGTCCCCGACAGAACAGCACTAGCCCAGCTTTGTGCAGCTTCAGCTAAGCCACAATTGAATATTGCAAAAAAAAGAAAGATTCCAGGAAACCTTTGCAATGGCGAGGTTGCATTGGAGGAATTCACTTACGACTGTACAGAAGATGTATCTAAGTCTGGCTTCATTAGATCTACTGGCAATACCATCTCGGGCACCATTACCCACTATGTATTCATGGACCAATCTGAGTATCACAAAGGAGACGAAACTGTTCTGGTACTTACAAGACAGCATCAGTTGTACATATCGCATGATGGTGGTATTCAATTTGAGCAGTTTAAATCCGATGAAGAGATCATCGGAATCTACTTAAACGAGCACTCGAAGGACTACGCGTACTTGATTACCAGTGGAAAGACAATCTATGTATCTGCTGACCGTGGGACCACATTCCTCCCAGTACAGGCGCCATCAGATCTGAACATGTTCGGCTTCCCCGTCCTAAGCTTCATGAATCAGTCTAGCTCAACGATGATTTATCACGGTCAACAAGGCTGTGAGAATCCTTGGTCTTCAGGCTGCAAACCAGTTGCATATATCACTGAGAATTTTGGTGCCAAGTGGGACGTTCTGCTGGAGAGCGCTGTCAAGTGTGATTTTGTTGGTGCCAGAAGCATTGATCCAGATGCTCACAAGGACAACATTTTGTGCCAGGTCAGGAAGGGAGATGGGTACGCTCTAGTGTTTTCTAACGATAGATTTGCTACATCTTCTACAAAATTCGACCATATTGCTGGTATCGCTGCTACGACTCATTTCACTGTTGTGGCAGCCGTTGAAGGTGAATCGTTGAAGGCGTTCGTTACACTTGATGGCGAGAACTTCGCAGCAGCAGATTTCCCGAAGGATGTCGTTGTCAATCAAAAGCAGGCTTACACAGTGCTGGGATCTGAAACAGGCGCCATCTTTTTCCACGTTACAACCAGTGACCGCTTTGGTTCTGAGTATGGTACTATGCTTAAATCGAATACTAACGGTACCTCGTATGTCCTATCTCAACAATTCGTGAATCGAAACGTGAACGGTTATGTTGATTATGAAAGAGTTCAAGGTCTCGAGGGAATCGCCATAATCAACACAGTACAAAACCCGGACAAGACTAAACAAGGATCATCCAAGAAACTACAGACCAAGATCACGTTCAATGATGGATCGGACTGGGACCTCATACAGCCACCAGCCACGGACTCTGAAGGTCAAAGATACCCATGTATTGGTAAATCATTGAAAGCATGCTCCTTGCATTTGCATGGTTATACCGAAAGACGAGACAGTCGTGATACTTTCTCTTCAGGATCTGCCGTTGGTCTTATGCTTGGTCTCGGTAACGTTGGTGAGAGTCTCGGATCGATTGGTGATGCTTCAACGTTTATCACCTCCGACGGTGGTTCTACCTGGAAGGAAATTAAAAAGGGAGTTCATCAATGGGAGTTTGGTGACCGTGGTTCAATTATTGTCCTGGTGAACGACGTTGATAGCACCAACACCGTATCATACTCCTTAGATGAAGGTGACACTTGGAATGAATACCAGTTCACTAGTGATAAAGTTCGAATTCGGGACATTATTACTATTCCTTCAGACACCTCCAAGAAATTCCTACTGATAACCTAGTCTGAAGCTAGTCAAGGTGAGGAGTCCAGAACTTTTACCATTGACTTCGAAGGAGTCTTCACCAGACAGTGTATTTTGGATCTCAAGAACCCTGACAAAGACGACTTTGAGTACTGGAGTCCAAAACATCCTTTTGAGTCCTCAAGCTGTTTGTTCGGCCACGAGGCTAAGTATTTGAGAAAGATGAAAGATCGTACTGACTGCTTCATCGGAAGTGCGCCATTGAGTGCGGCTTTCAAGATTGAGCGAGACTGCCCTTGTACTAGACGTGATTTTGAATGTGATTACAATTTCATCAAGGCTGAAGACGGCACATGCAAGTTGGTTAAGGGTCTTCAACCTGAGGACCACTCTGACGTCTGCCGAGTGGATCAGAACGCAATTGAATATTTTGAGCCTACGGGCTACAGAAGGATTCCACTGTCAACTTGTTCAGGAGGTCAGGAGTTTGACAAGTGGAACCCACTGCCTTGCCCAGGAAAAGAGGATGAATTCAACGAGCAGCATGGTGGTAAGCTTGGTGGCATTGGACTATTCTTTGTGATTGCTGTCCCACTTGTCATGTTTGTTGGATCGACTTGGTTTGTTTACGAAAAGGGCATTCGCCGTAATGGAGGATTTGCCAGATTTGGAGAGATCAGACTAGGCGAGGAAGATGATCTTATTGAAGACAACAACACAGACAGGGTGGTCAATGCAATTGTCAGAGGCGGTATCACAGTCGTTGCAGCTGTAATCGCAACCTATAAGATGGTCAAACTTATAGATGCTGGAATATTTGCCCGGGTTAAAGGTTTGTTCGGAAGATCTAGCAGGTACACTACAAGGGGTGAATCGTTTGCTGCTGTACATGAACAAGATTACAGAGATGAAGACGAGATTCTAGATGATGTCCTGAACGATGATGACGATCTGGATGATGAGGCCGAGCTTCTCCCAAGAAGGGATTGAATATCAATACAGATCCGTTCGTTGTGTATGACTTTGACGGAGGTGTCGCTTTAATCAATATACGTGAATGCTGACATCTTATCACTAAGTGCATACTTTCAAATACCCCAGATGAACTTCAGCACCACCGTTCAAATTATCTATACCAGCTACCAGCTGTCGTATAAGACTAACTGTAAGAACATACTCTCGGATTAACTTTAATTACTGCTCTTTGTCTCAGAGATGAGCTGGACTATGCTCGTTTTTTTTTTTGTTTTTTTTTTTTTCATTTTTAATTACTGTCGTTGCAGACATCCAAACACCACTCATGCTACACCAAAATTTTTAGAGTGCCAGATGAGATGAGCTTAATCGTACGTCAATGTAATTTAATGATTGATTACGGGTACAGCTCACAACATCTTGTTACAATGAACAGAGAGGAAACAGCAACAGATACAACAACAAACCTTACGAAAGGTAGCAGAGTCAGTGGTAAGTACTACATCAGCATATGCAGCCTTCGTGAACAAGCACTAATGAAAATTATACAGGTAAGGGCTGGAAAGTTGAGAAGACCGCCTTCAGAGTTAAGTCTCTTGGTGTCAAGTCGACTTGGGAGAAGAAGCAAGAAAAGAGAATGAAGGAGGAACAAGTCAAGGCCAAGCTCAAAGAACTCAAAGAGGAGAAAGAGAATGAGAAGAAGGCACGTATTGCCGCCTTGAAGGAGAGAAGGGAGAAGAAGGCCGAGAAAGAGAGATACGAAGCTCTTGCTGCTAAGATGCACCAGAAGAAGATTGACAGAATGCGCAAGAAAGAGAAGAGAAACAAGCTCCTCAAGGAAGGCCGTTAATCGGTTGATGGACCTGTCTGGAGCAGCCATGCAGATGCTCGTTTTTAGTTCGGAAGCTAGGTGTCAAATTTGATGTTAAGGTTTTGTTTATGGGATTTGTGCTTATATATGTTGCATAGTATACATGTATACCTTTGATGAAACACATAGTTGTAAGGAACGAAAGCAGTAATACTCCGTGACAGTGCATTAACCTTTCTTTTGAGTCTTTCATAAGGCGTACTTAATTATTTGCAGTTAAGTTATCTGTAATGAAAACAAGGTGACCAATTATATGGCCTGCTAACATTTATTGTTTCAGTTTTAGCGTTTTAGATCGTATTAAATCACTTTTATCATAAATGTTCCATCTATTTGATTACAAAAGTATAATCTGACTAATAACTTACTAAGCCACTGGATAATCAGACAAACAGCGATAATAAACCAAATATATCTGGGGCGTGTGGCGTAGTTGGTAGCGCGTTCGCTTAGCATGCGAAAGGTCTCCGGTTCGACTCCGGACTCGTCCAATCTTTTTTTGTTTTTGCTATCTCAAAACGGTTGATTATTTGGATTCAATATGAGAAGACCTAATACTAACTTTAACTACTATGATGTATTCGTCCATATAGCATAAGCCCAGTCACAACTTGAACTGCTGTTGGAAGTCATTACTGGCTATCTGGGGGTATGATCCGCTATTGAGCCTGAGCAGGATAGATGACATCACTGATGATTTTGACTGATTTCACGTCATGTCATCACAGCTGACACGAAAGAAAAGTGTGAACAAAGTATTCTGAAAGCAGTTTGATCATTCCAACTTAAGACATTCAAGCATGAGCCTGGGGGAGAGAAGACATTTCTTAGATGATGAATAGTGGAAGGGAAAGCAAAAGACCCTTGACGAGGCTAGGAGCAGCACCCGCATCGTATGTTTCAACGGTGTAAATGGAAGAATATGGGGTGTTTGTGTAGGCAGGTGTGCTTTTCATTGTGGTGGTGGACTCCGTTGTGACAGCAGGCCTTACAGGTGCAGTGGAATGAGGTGGCTTCTCAAGGAAGGACGAACCAACACAAGGTGAACTTGTTGTCGTAGTGTGAACCTCACCACTGATAGTTGTGGTAATGACAGTTGTTTCTTCTGTAAATTCAGAGTTAACACATGGGGCAACTGTGCTCTATGTCAGAACATACCCACCAGATGCGGTAGTCAAACCCCCAGTAACAGTGCACACGGATGAAACTTCTGTGGTAACAGTTCTTCCATTAGTCATAATTTCGGTGGTTAACTTCTTGAATGTTGACAATGTCTCAGTAGCAGATGTTTTGGAACCTGTGGTACTAGCTTCGCATTCTGTACATACAATAGCGACTGGTGTTATACGAGTAGAGCCATCGGCGGTGATTGCAGATGTAGAGAGGACTGGTGTGCCAGCAACTTTAGTCGTCACACATGGAACAGTGGTGGTTAGTGTGCAAACAGTACCATTGACTGTATTGGTGATGGTGGTAACTGTAGACTTGATGAGCTCAGTTGAAGTTGATGGAGTTTCAAGTCTCACAGGAATAAGGGGATATACTGGACACTCCGTCAGTGGGACAATGGTGGTTGTAATCCAACAACTATTGTCTGATGTGATTACATTGACCGAGGTTGACACAGATGGGGCAGTCTAAGTCACAATGGTACCAGTAGAGAAACATAGAGTCTCGAAAGAAGACATATGACACTCATTAACTGGAACTGTAGTGGCAACGCTGTAGGTGGAGCAATTGTAACAGGTCACAATAGTAGAAGTGTTTGAATTTGGAACGTTTGAAGTCACGGTGGCAACAGTGGAACCACTAGATGAGACTAAAATACCGGTAGCGAAGCACGGAGTTTCAGCTGAGGAGGATGCTGGTAGCTCGAGAGGCCAGGATTTGGAAGAAAAGGTTGACTCAGTAGATGAACTTAATGCAAGATGGCTGGCGTATGAGACATACGAGGAATCAACAATAGGCGAAGAGCTGCTAATACTGGAGCTGGAGCTAATCTGGGAGCTGGAGCTAATCTGGGAGCTGGAGCTAATCTCTGGAGTGTACAAAACAGTCACATCAGAACTGTAAGAGCTGACACAAGAGGAAGTAACAGAAGTAGAGCTGAACAGGGAAAAGCTTGCGGTGAGAGTTGATGATGTGAAGGATGATGTTGAATCAGCGGAGGAGTATGAGCTTGGCACATCTGTGAACGATGAGGAGACAATAGAAAAGCTTATTAAAGAGAAAACATTGGACACAGAGTTTGACATCTCGAGGGATAAAGAGGAGCTTGTGACATCGTGGAAAGTGTACCGAGTTTCTGAAGAGACAGAACTGGCCCCTAGTGATGATGATGATCTGGTGACATCGGAGAAGGAACTAAACTCAGATTGCGAGGAAGAGCTTGAAACTGCGGCTGAACAAGAGGAGCTAGTGATTTCAGAAGAAGAGCTCAATACATTTGATGATAATGAAGAGCTGGAATCATCGGAAGATGATGAAGAAGAGGAGACAAGCCTTGATAAATCTTCGGTGGGAGATGGAACGTCTGAAGAAGAGAAAATGCTTCCAGGAGAGTTCGGAATAACTGTGGAAGCAGAAGAAGAAGCAGAAGAAGTCAGATCAAAATAGACGGAGGATGAGGACAAAGAAGTGGGTAGCAGAGAGGAGGATGAGAAGGTTGGAATCCCAGAAGTGGAGGATGAAGTCCCAGCCGACGAAGAATATGATACCAATGAAGAAGAGGGCGAAACCACTGAAGTCTAGGATGATAAAGTACTCAAGGTACTGGATGGGGTAGAAGATGTAGAGGAAGATCGAACAGCAGAGAAGGAGGAGGAGGAAGAGGAGGAGGAGGAGGAGAAGGAGGAGGAGGAGGAGGAGGAGAATAATAATAATAATGATGACGATGATGATGATGATGACATGGCTTCACTGGTAGAAGAAGAGGTACCGACACCACTAGAAGATAATGGGGGTGTAGCAACAATAGAAGAGGAGGTGGTGGTTGAGCACTCCAAGCAAGTACCAGCCGTAGATATTCTTGTAGTAGAAGAGTGAACCGTGGTTTTTGAGACAGAAGTAGAGCATTGCAAACAGGTACCCATGGTAGATGTCCTTGTAGTAGAGGAGTGAATCGTAGTTGGTGAGACGGTAGTGGAACACTGTAGACAAGTACCCAAGGTAGATGTTCTTGTAATCGATGAGTGCAAAGTGGTCTGAGCAACCACTAAGACTACATTAATCACAACTAAAAGACCTGAAGTGAAGCGCATGTCAGCAGTTATTTGAGTTGTAACAAATACTGATGAGAGAGCTGAAATGCCAACCATGTGGGAACATCAGTCAACTTATAACAGTGAAGAGTCGACAAAACTCACACCGAGCCTCAACTCCGTTCATATTCCAGCGTCGCCGGTAAGATGTAGCATCGGTAAGCCATGCATGCATGTTCGGCCTATCGTATATGGTATTGGAGATCCTAAAGCGTGGTGTGTTCTATTTTGATTCTTTAGGGACGAGTTCTCCTTTGAGAAGGGACAATGACTTACACTTCCGTATGTTGCATGACGCACCACAGATCTCAGCCCAAATGAGGCTCAGCATAATCTATAAACAGAGACATCGTTCTTTTGTCACAAATGCATCTTTTAACCTCCCACGCTTCTCTGATTGTAGCCAAAGATGTGCCATTGTGCTCCCCTAAACGGGAAGGGAGGGCTACGGACATGGTGAACAGCTCAAACAGGGCGTTTACAGCGTACTTAGTTCACGATAACCTCAAACAGAAACTTCATGGCACAACTAATATAGTGAGACTAAAATTCGACACTGAAACGGCTCTCTACCAGGCTTCTTTGCGTTCGAAGTACGCTCTGCTGTCCCGTTGAAGTGCAGGATCTTGGGACCCCTTCTTCCAGGGCTGCATAACCAAAATGTCGCGAACTCGTTCGATGGTAACGGGGGCCACGATTGTGCTCATCAGCTATACAAATCCGGTACGGTAACCCAAAACTTGATGGTGCTGGAGCTTGATAGTCTGTGCATTTCCTAATACTGCTAGTGAAGATGGTGTTTACACGATTGTCAATGCTGGGGCTACGAAACGGTCTCAAGCAGTCATTCAAGCCTCAATTCGCAGCGCAGAGACAGCATCTTTACTCCCAGTTCAAGCAACAGTTCCGATTCCAGAGCTCTCGATTCCAGTCAACACAGGGTGCCAAAAAGAAGCCCACTGGACTGAAGGCACTGATGCAAGAATATGGATACTCTGCCCTCGGTGTTTACCTGGCCTTCTCAGCTCTTGATTTCCCGCTGTGCTTCGTGCTAGTGCACTCTGCCGGTGCCGATACAGTGGCAAAGTACCAAACGGAAGTTATGAACTGGATCAAGGAAAAGACAGGGCTGGGCACTCCTAAAGCCGTTCCTGTCCCAGGTGAGACAGATAGCAAACCGGAGGAAGAGAGATCTTTCTGGGAATCACCCTTAGTCACGGAAGCCATCGTGGCGTATGCTCTTCACAAATCTCTTATCTTTATCCGTGTTCCGTTGACAGCAGCTGCCACACCTGCCGTTGTATCCCAGCTACGTAAATGGGGGTTCAAGATCGGTAATCAGAAGATGAGTACCATTGCTCAGTAGGCAAAGACCAAGGCTACCGATGCTGTGGTGAACAAGGCATAGGCAATCGCCAACAACCCAAAGTTTGGTACATCAGCAACCAAGAGAAACAAGTGGACAAGCTGGTTCTTCTGATACATGTCTCAACGAACAGTTCCTGTAAATAGATATCATAAACGCAAGTTTACAAAGATTGAATTGTAGTGAGTGTGAATCAAAGTATATAGTTAAAAAGAAGCAAAAGAATGGATGCCGATGTATGCTTGATGAAGTGAACTGAAATGCAAATTAGGGGTGTGCTGAAGAGCACATTCAGAGCTTAGCCTTGACGTCCCTGGCAACAGTACATTTGATCAATCCGTTTGGATGTGGAGAAGGATAGAACAGCTCGTTGTCGTTCTTGATACCCTTCCATTCAAAGTCAAACAAGAAGTAGTGCTTATTTGGCAACTGGTAGGTGACGTTCAGAACGGAAGGAGCGGACTTCAAGATCTCAGTGGCCATGTTGTACATGGTTGCCTGCACTGAAGGAGAGTTCTCAAGGGCAAATCTCTCCAAAGTGATGGTTCTAGCAGCATTGTAAACCTTGTCGAACAAACCAGCGTCAGCGCGCTTGGAGATGTCGTAGATGGAACCAAGAGACTTGGAGTCAAAGACCCAGGTGGAGCTGACGTCGGTGGAAAGGATTCTGTCCTCAGTTGGCTTGAGTGTAGTGTAGTCACAGACGTTAAAGCCGTAGAACATCGAGCCTGTGGACTTGAGCACTGTGAGATCCTTGATGGAGGATGCGAGCTTGTAGTCGCCCTTTCTGGAGTAGTGGAGGGATGTGATTCTCTTCTCAGCGCCTTCATGGATGAAGGAGTGGTCGTGTGGCTTTCCATTCACGTCGTACTTGACCCAACGATCCTGTGTGATGTCCACAGAGACACCGGACACGTGAGAGTACTTCTCAACGAAGTGTGTAGCGAGCTTGGCGGCGAATCTCTCGATAGGCCAGACATCTGTGGTCTTAGCGAGAACAAGGATGGTGTTCTTGACAGTGTCGGTTGGCACGATTGGGGAGTTGTCAGCCTTGGTGTAGGACACGTCAAAGTCACCTTCGAGCAAGACGCAGACGGTGGCCTCGATCACCTCCTGCTTCTTAGGGTTCTGTGGGTCCTTCTTAACCTTGAGGAACTTGACGTTGTCCTTACCGTAGGTGGATGCTGTGAGGGTGGAGTATGACATGGCTGGAGATATTGTGCGCTGCGTACGTTGCTGGTGAGCTTGGAACAGAACACCACAGAGAATACAACCTCCAACAACAGGATCAGCTCATGGTCTTATACACAGACCCGGCAACAGTTGCTTATCAGTGGGCAGAGCGGTTTCGCCCTTCGTGGTGGGCCGCGCGTCTCATCGGTGAAGTCCGAACGCAGTCAAAGGCCGAAGTTCCAGGGATCTGGCGTTGTGACTGGGCGGAAGTTGGAAGCTGGCACGCACTGTAAGCTGAGCAAGCCCCGGTCAACACCGTTGAACGGTGCATTGTAGTGTTTGCAGGTATTAACAAAATATCGTGTGATTTTTGCTTATGTTTATTGCTATTAGCACGCTCCTGGTGGTAGAGCCCCGGGCCATCTCCGCGGGCCGGCCGGTTATCTCCATGCTTCAGCTCATGGCAACATACGTCCAGATCTCTTAGGGGTTCTCAGCTGAGTAGCGCATTGGTGTGTCACATTCAGGGATTCGTGCTTGTGTGCCCCTGGGCACAATGCGGGATATCTTTGTGCATACGTCACAGGCTTCTGGTGCTATGGTGTTGTCTACATGGAGCGGGCATTACTCTTATCAATGACGTCACGTGTTCGTATTCGTATTCCATGCCTAAACTTAATGTTTCTCCATCTCGGCCTTCTCCTTGGCCTCTCTTTCCCTTCTCTCTCTGACTTTAGAGACATGGATCAGCACAAAGGGCAGCATGGCATTCGTCACCACAATCCACGCCACCAATATGCCGATATTTCTACCCATTTGGCCCTTGTAAGTGTTACAGAACACAACTTTAGCCAGCTCGTACGAGTTATGGATGGGCATCGCATAACCGTATCGATAGAAGGGATTGATCAACGCCATTGGCGAAGTTGTGGGAGCAACGTTCAAGGCCATTAGCAACACTAGCCAACCACCGATCAAAGGTGGATAGTAAGTGAACAAAAGCGTTGCCATCACCTCATTCAGGGCACCTAATGAGGCAATCGTAAGGTATGCCACTGCCCAAAGCACAAGCCCACCCGAGTGTCCGAATGTCTTGGTGACGTCTATCTGGAATGCAACATTGAGACAAACGTAGGCAGCACCAAGAAGGATATATGCAATTTGCGAGACTAGCAGTTTCACAATGAGGTATTTGACGCCATGGATAATGGAGGCAAGGAAAATTTGGATACGAAGTGTGAGGATGAGCTGGAAGAATGTGAAAACGACAAGATATGTTAACCCAAGTTGTAGTGGTGCCATAAGGATAGGAGTGACGGGGCTATAATCTGTGTACTTGAACGTCATTGGCTGAGACAGGAACGAAAGAGCCGTCAATCTGGCTTCATCGGTTGGCAGTTCAGACACAAGTGTAGAGTAATGCTGTTTGATGAGATGTGAGAACTGTGTCTCGAACATCTGGAGGAAGGAGACAACGTAGGAGTTCACCGTAATGAAATCACGACCAGACTCATAGATAAACTCCACCAACGAGGCAGAGACATTGAACGAGGTGTTGTTGTTCACAATGGCTTGGTGTAAGTCGTATGTTGCGTTTGGATACACATACAGTGCAGCCCAGTACTTCTGGTGATGGACAAGTCTCTACAACTCCTCTCTAATTGTGTTGTTGTGCTACTGCGCCTTCGGTAGGAATTCCTCCTGGGAGTACAGTTCCCAACCACCATTGGCCCTCAGCAGGTCAAGGTTGGCAGTTGTGTTGACGGTATCGCCAATGATCGGTGTTATCCCATCAATTTCCAAGTCATCGTTAACAACAAGGATCTTGATGTTGTGGTAGCGCCGTTCTCTGTGGTAGTATGTACCCCACATGATTGACAAGACGAGGATAAGCACGACGGACAGAATCAGGTAGTTCTTTAAAAAAGTGGTGTACACTTTGATCCTCTGCCTCTTGAAGTCAGTGTCCCAGAACCCAAGCTTGGATATCTTTTGGAATGCAGCTGTGCCCTTGATGCTCTCGACGATGGTGGAGCGTCGTCTTTGGAGGAAGTTCTCTGATGGTCGCCTGGACCCGAACGGCTGCTGCTGTTGATGTTCAACATCTGCGTGGTCATCCCTATGGGTCAATGTTTTCATCACGGCATTGCCTCCCACCATATCCTCCTGCTGCACCACGGCGTCCAACACCTCTGGATTGAGCTGCTGCACTTCATCGGCGATGCTTGTAGAGTCTTCGGAGCGTAGAGAGTAACTGGAGTTGCTGCTGGAGCCCGTGGATGTTCGCACGAGTTCCGTCATCTGTCTTTGCTTGAATATGAGTGAGACGTTCCAGTGCCTGCGGTGGCTCAACGAATGAAACGCAGCTTTGCTGGAGAGTTATGACCGGAGATAAATGTTTATCACAGTCTGTTGCGGGCTGATTGGCGAATCCGAGCGCGGCTTTTATGGCTGATGACAACAACAAACATTGAACTCTTACGTAGTTGTACGGACCAGCTGCTGTGATAAGCTGCTTCACAACCCTTTTCGACGTCCTAACAGGGCATAAAATAACTGTCTCACCCCTTTGCTAGCACCATATTTGTCAAATCTACCGGGCAATCACCTTAGCCGCACATTCCCGTATCAATGGCTGATAGTAACCGCTAGCAGCGACAGAGAGAGCTGTCAGAGGTGGACCCGCTGGACACCACGGCCTACCGTGTTACCACGAACGATGACATGGACTTCACCGGTGCCTCTCATCTGCCCGAGGGACTCCACAGAACGGTATCAGCAGGGACTTCCTTCCGCCGCCGTTCGTCAGCCAGCAGGTTCAACTTACCCTTCGCTGCGAGAACGGCCTCCAACTCCGAGTCTCTCGAGGAGAACAGGGGCACCACGGGCAACAGAACCGCATTGAGTAGACGTCCAACTGCGAAGATCCAAGAGGAGGATGACGAAGATGAGCAGCATCTCCAGCAACAACAGGAGCCGTACGCCACAGACTATCAGAGGAACCAGTCAGTGGTGACACTCCCCGAGGAGTCCAAGTCCACGCGCAAGCCATCTACAGCTACTGGCACGATAGGGACGGTGGGACAAGCATCACAAACCACTGCTGACCACGCAAACTCTACAGACTCCACTACTGCTGCGGAGGATGGTGCTCCCCTGACTAAGACTACTACAACTTTGTCAGTGAAGAAGAAGCGTAAACGTGCTGCTCTTTGGAAAGTGGCATTGATGTTTTCCAAAGTCTATCTCATCATCTTCGCTGCCTTTATAGGTATTCTGTCTATTTATTGGGGATCCTGGTACAAGAGAACCGACGGTCTCAAACACATTGAGTACCTTGTTGTCTCAGATGAGGTGCAGGTTGGTGATTTACCCCCGCTCTTCTCACAGACATTGGTATCCATGCTCAACACCTCCACCGCTCATGCCGTTGGGACTTTCCATTTCAAGTCTCAGGATATCATCGAAAAGGCAGCAAAGCACAACCGTACTGTATATGATCAAGTTGTGAAAGAGGTCCATGATCAGCATTATTGGGGCGCTTTTTATGTGCCAGCAAATTACACCTTGGACTATTACACTGCACTCACCACTGGTGATACCTCCTTCAACACCACGTCGATCAAAATGATCTACGAGAATGCCAGAAAGCCACAGTCGGTATCCAGTTACGTTGTAACCCCAATGATATCATTACAGAAGTCATATGCGTCATTGGTAGCTCAGTACATCACCTCTACACTCATGTCCAAGCTTTCCTCTGATGAACAGTTGTCAGTTGCCACTAATGCAACATCGCTTTTAACGGGACCCTGGTTCGACTTTATCGATCACAGACCAGCAAATGAAACCATCATCCTTGGTCCAGTGCAAATTGGGCTCATCTATATCTTTGTGATGTCCTTCCATCAGTTCAACTTTGCTGCTGCACTCCACGAAAGCATTAGAGAGCAGGTGAGATTCAAACAATACCTGGTGTATCACATAATCACATCTCATGGCGCATATCTTGTCCTGTCGCTGGTATACACCCTCATGTGTCTGGCTTTTGGTGCTTCGTATAATGCCTGTTTCGGCGACGCTGGATTCATGGTCTGCTGGGCATTGGTGTACCTAACCATTGCCGCAATGGGTGCTATCAATGAAAACGCAGCATTACAGATCTTCGCCCGAAACAGACCTTACATTGGGTTCTGGATTGTCTTCTTCATGGTTTTGAATTTGTCACCAGTTTTCTCCCCTATCCCCGTGATGAATGTTTTCTACAGATACGGTTACTCGATGCCTATGTACTGTGGTCATGAACTATTGAAAGTGGTCTTCCTGGATACTTATAAGGGTGATATGGGGAGAAACATTGGAATCTTGATTGCCTGGATCGCACTGATGAACATCATATTGCCCTTCAACCTCCAAGCAACGAAGAGATACAAATTGAAGGTGGAAGCAAAGGCCAAGGCAGCACTAGAAAAGGCAAAACTTGGGAAAGACCAGTGAAATGACGGTATAATACATTCTTAAATCTACATCGAAAATAGGATAAAGAAAACAGTGTACAGTTCAAACATATTTGTATTATAGAGTTACAACCAAGCATGTCATCTTAACGGGAGGTAGCGTGGACCTTCTGGAAGGCACCCTTAGCCTGCTGCTTAGAGACCTTAGCACCACCGGCAGCGGCGAGCTTAGCCTTCTCAGCCTTTCTGGCAGCCTTAGCAGCCTTGGTCTTCTCCTTGTCAGCCTTGGCAGCAGCCTCTCTCTGGGCCTTTCTAACCTCTGGCTTCTGGGAACGTCTCTCCTTGATCAACTCAAGGGAAGCACCGGAGATAGCTCTCTGAGCCTTAACGGTCTTTCTGGATCTCTTCTTGGAGACCTCCTCGGAAAGACCCTTCTTGTGGTGACGTCTGTACAAGACGGTCCAAGAGATTCTTCTTGGGTTCTTTCTCTGGTGGAAAAGAGAAGCAGACTTGGAGTTCTGGAATCTGAAAATCTTGGAGTCACCTCTGACAAACAAGGTACCTCTACCTGGGTAGATCTTAGAACCGGAGAAAGAGTCAACTTCGACCTTCATTGTGACTGTAGAGAAGTGTATGTTAGTATAAGTTCAATGGGTTTGGTTGAATATCCCAGGTCATAGGGAAAGGAACAGAATTTGAACATGAACATATGGTGTAACCTCCTAGATGGGACTCTGTATGTTGGCTTGGCCTTGTATTGTCATCTCTGTAGCTCTGTTGCTTGTGTGTTTGAGCTTTGAAATGCGTGGATGTATTTCTCGAGTACGCCTCCAAAGAGGGTATATCTTTTGAATACACGTTATGAGAACCCGACGCTAGTCAAATGTGATGGCGAGCTTCGAGCCGGATGATCAGCGTCTTTGAGATCCTCTTCAACGGATTATGGTGCTCTGGTATTACGCCTCTTGAGTAGTGTCTTGCGGTGTGTATCTTCAACCACTGCGGCGTCCTTGCGAGATGTGCTATCGCCTGAGTGAGAGCGTGTTCAAGAAAACAATATGATATCCGTGTTGTTCATGGCCTGTTCCTTCCGTATGTACCCCCTGTGTTCACGTACTTAGTTGCTTGTTGTGCTTTAAACAGCTCTTACTGACACTGTTGGAGGTCGTTGCCAGTTAACTTTTTGGTGAAAAACCCAGCGTGTGGGTTCCGGCCAGTGCTCGCTGCCCCCTCACAGACACTGCGAACACGCGCGACGAGCGGGCGATGGCGGTAGGATAGCGCGAACCCGTACACCACCTGAGTTGCGTCCCCCACGCGTGGGCTTTGTGCGTGACTGTGAAAAATAGCGCCTTGTGCTGGCCCTACCGATCATGTGATCGGGACATCCAAACACCACATTCGCGCAGCCCGCCCGCTGGGGTCTGCCCTGTGCTCTGTGCTCTGTGCAACCCGCAGTGGCTGAAAAATTATCCTCACCGGTTCCAGATTTCACCAACACTGTGCTACCCTTCCTACTCTCCTCTCCTCATCACAAGACCGGAGTGTTTAACGATACAAATACGCAGAGATGGTCAGTACACATACATTCGTCAAGAGCGTGTAATCATTCATGGCAGGGTCTTTCGGGACCCGTTCAAGACTCTTGTGCAAGAGTTGGCCATCCTTGTGACACGTTGATGTTGACTTCTTCATGGAGTACGACATACTAACAAGCAATTACAGGCCCCAAAGAACCAGGATAACATTAACCAGAAGCTTGCCTTGACTATCAAGTCCGGTAAGTACACCTTGGGTTACAAGTCTGTCGTCAAGTCCATGAGACAGGGTAAGGCCAAACTTGTCATTGTTGCCGCCAACACCCCAGTCTTGAGAAAGTCTGAGTTGGAGTACTACGCCATGCTCTCCAAGACCAACGTTCACTACTTCCAGGGTGGTAACAACGAGCTTGGTACCGCTTGTGGTAAGCTCTTCAGAGTTGGTGTCCTCGCCATTTTGGACGCTGGTGACTCCGACATCTTGACCGCTGTCGAGAACTAAGCGCACTACTCTTTTTGAATAGTACGTTTTCGAAAATGCTGGTGCTTGAGTTTGATAGTTTCTATGAATTATAACGATTCACTTGTGTGTTTTTGAGATATCTTACAAATTGTAGCCACTCTTTCAGTGCGGTTTGCGCCAGATTGGAACCTTGATCGGTAGCACCGGATGCGTATTGTATGTCACAAGACCGCTCTCATGAATGACACTAGCCGCCAGTTCAACGGATAACGATGCCCATCTGACCACATAACAGCATTGCTGATGTTCTTGTGATGCCAATGGTCAATCATACCATATCCATCTCTCTAGTTCTTCCACCCTTACTCGCATAACACAGGCTAAGCGAATGAACTCGCTCTGCTCATCGGCCTTTCTCCACCCATTGTCGCGCTAAGGGCATAAACGGGTACTGTGTCTTCAACATCTGCCTCAGCCCACTGCAAGCAATAAAAGGCATGCGATGAGCTCTTTTCTCAACTGTGGAAGTTGCCATGCTCAACTCATCAGGACATATTACGCTCTTTAACCCATCCAGGCATCTTCTGTCGCAGCTATGCTTTCATCACAGGCGTCTAACGCCATCATGTACGTCACATTCGGCGTACTGCTCATCACAGGTCTCCTAATCGCATGGAAAGTAAAAGACTCCAAAGCCGGGTTCCTCGCCGCAAACAGAACACAGGCAGGCATCCCACTAGCACTCAACTTTGTTGCGTCAGGGCTGGGTTGTGGTATCCTTTCGACGTATCCACAAGTGGCGAATCTCGCTGGTCTACATGGGCTGCTGGTGTATGCCATCAGTGGAGGGCTCCCGATGCTCCTATTCGCTTACTTTGGACCTCTGCTTCGTAAGAGTTGTCCACACGGGTTTGTTTTGACAGAATGGGTCTTCCAGAGATTCGGGGTCATCACAGGTCTATACCTTTCAGCATGTACTATTCTGACTTTGTTCCTGTTCATGGTGTCGGAGATTGCATCACTACAGTATGCCATCGAGACGCTCACGGGACTTGATGCGCTCCCAGTGGCAATCGTTGAATGTGCAGTGACAACGATATACACAGCTGCTGGTGGGTTCAAGGTGGCATTTATCACAGATACCCTCCAGATCAGCTCGGTGTTTTTGATGATTGTGATCGTCACAGCTGCCATGGGAGCATATGTGAAATTTGACACATCCGTTATCAAGACATCAGGATTGCTCGAGGCTAATTTGGTTGGATGGCAACTGGTGTATATCCTGCCAGTGGCTATATTCACCAATGACCTGTTCCTCTCCGGGTTTTGGCTTCGTACATTTGCTGCTCGCACAGATAAAGATCTCTGGATCGGATGCTCCATCGCTGCTGTCTTGCTCACAGTCATCGCCACCATTGTTGGATGTGCAGGTCTCGTAGCCGTATGGGCCGGCTGGGTTGCCATTGGTGACGAAACTTCATCTGCCTCAGTCTTTGTTATCCTAGACAAGATCCCTAAGTGGGTCTCAGGGTTGACATTGATCTTCACCGTGTCCATCTCGGTGTGCACTCTGGGTTCTCTACAATCCGGTTTGACATCCACCATCTCGAATGACATCTTCAGAAACAAAATATCGCTGATTTATGTTCGTGGTATTGTTGTGTTGATCATCGTTCCAGTGATTGTGGTGGGATTGAAGGTTGCTGATGATGTGCTACAAATTTATTTCATTGCAGACTTGCTTTCTGCGGCTGTGATCCCCATCATTATGCTTGGATTATGGGACCGTTTGTATTTCATGACCGGCTGGGAAGTCATGAGTGGTGGGCTTGGTGGTCTCTTAGGAGTATTCATTCTCGGTACCGTCTACTACGGCAATGCCAAAGATGGTGGTCGCCTGTTATTGATCTGGAACGGTATCTATGGTGGTGATTGGGGCTGTTTCGCTGCCTTTGTGGTAGCACCACTGGGAAGTTTATTGGTTGCTGCAGTGGTTTGCGTTATCAGACTAACTCTTTTGAAAGTTTACTCAAACGTCACTGGTAAACCATTCACAGCTTTGGACAAGCCTGAGATCAGAGAAACCGAGCAGTTGGTTGATGATGTCTCCTTAGTAAGTGACGAGGAGTCTACCAAACTGGCCAGCTCAAAACCTTGATTATTTTCTAGTTCTTGAAACAGTGAATATTCCCCCACTGTTAAAAGTTATCACACACTTTCGTTTAATGCAAAATCTTTAAGTACAATCATAGATAACATCACCTTGAATGATGACTATGTGCGCGCACCTCATTGGCCCATCCGCGCTCGCTATTCCATTGGTAGAGAACAATTACATGGCGAATTCTGTCCACTGAAAAAGAAACGCGAGGGCGCTTACAAACAATTTCCAAATTGCTCTTCTCTTTATCATTTCGTAGCATCTAATCTGCCTTCACAAGAGGAGGTATCATTGACCAGCCATAACATATCTTTGGTCAGACCCTTATCACACTCTCCAAACTACAACATCCACATAACTCTACACAATGGGCTGGTTTTGGGCTGACGCTGCCGACTCTACGGCCTCCATCACCAATTCATCATCTCAACCTCCAGCGAAGTGCCCGGTAAATCATTCCGCCATGGCTGCTGCCACTCCTGCTCCACCAGCTGTCTGTCCTGTTAAACCTAAGGCCGACCTTCCGGCAGTTTGTCCCATGAAGAAGAAGGGCGGAGACACATCAGAGCTTGAAGATACCTTGAACCCTTTGAACAACATGCCACAGGTGATCTCTGACCGTAAGATGCCAGGTCAAAAGCTCGACCTGCCAACACAGCGTACGTTCTCGAGCATCCCTCGTGGAAAGGATGAGTCTGAAGGTGTGTGGGAGTATCCATCCCCTCAGCAGATGTTCAACGCGATGCTGCGTAAGGGTAAAGCTGAAGACATCCCAGAAGACGCTGTGGAGTCCATGGTTGACGTACACAATTTCCTGAATGAGGGAGCCTGGCAAGAGATCTTGGAGTGGGAGAAGCCATACATCGAGGAAACCGGCCGTATGCCTCGTCTAGAGCAGTTCACCGGTAGACCTAATGACTTGTCACCAAGAGCGCTGTTGTACTTGCAATTATCTAAGCTCTTCCCATCTACATTCAACACAGAGCCACCATTCGACAGACACGATTGGTACGTACTCAGATCCAATGGCAAAAACGATTGGAAGTCTGTGAGGTACGTTATCGATTACTATGGTGGCCCAGACGATGAAAACGGAATGCCAACGTTCTTCCTCGATGTAAGACCTGCTTTAGACGACGTCACATCCGCAAAGGACAGAATGGTACACTGGGCCAAGCCAATGTGGGACAAAGCCATGGGAAACTCCACTACAACACTTGAAAGTGCTGTTGAGAATGCTAGAGAATGACCGGTTTTCCTTTCACCCACTTACTTACATACGACGTGATGCCTGATTTATAATTTCTAGTGCCTTCTTTTTCCTATACATACTTCATTACACAACTGCATATAACGAATAACTCTAGCGTAGTAAGCTTCAATTCTCTATTTACAAGGATTTGGGGTTATATACTCACTGTTTGATACGCTGCATAATAGACTGAGGAACAACAACATCCTCCACGTTGCTTAGAGCCTTGATGGCAGTCAAAGTCTTATCAGTGAGTTTGTTCTCAGCAGAGTTCGCAACGATGACATCAAAGACGGCATTGGCCAACTTGGCATCCTTCGCTTCCTTAGCGAGTCTAAGCATGAAAAAGTAAGCCATGGTCATGAGCTTACGGGATTCTCCTGCAAGCTGAAGCTCCTGAAGCCACTTCAATGTCTTGGAAGCCTCAGAATTACGGCAGAGACCTTCGAACAATGTGGTGTAGTGCATAGGACGGATTTGGTCCTTCTGCTTTAGTAAGTCTTCAAAGAGAGCCTCGGCATCCAGCACACGCTTCTTAGCAAACAGTCCACTCAAGATAGCAGTGTATGTAGCTGAAGAGGCCTGGCCAGATAACTGCATGTGGCTGAATAGCTTCTTAGCAGAGTCAAACGAGTTGTTTTTGAGCAGCTGATCGATAATGGTAGAAAGTGTGATGTCAGTGGCTTTGAATCCCTGCTTGGATAAGTCTTCGAAGAAAGGCTTCAATACTTCTTCGGCGTTGACTTTGGATTGCGCACGGAGAGACACATCGAGCAGTAAGGCAAATGTGATGATGTTTGGGGAAACGCCAGCAACAGTCATCTCTCCCAACACCGCATGGACTCTGTCGAACTTTCTTGTCTTGATCAAAGACTGAATGATGGCATTGTAAGAGTCGACAGACAATCTAATCTCCTTCTCTCTCAACTGCTCAAGGGTCTTTTGAAGTTGAGCAGATTGGTTGCTTTGAGACAGCACTTCGATATAAGCTTGTGTGATGAGTGGGGAAGCGGTTAATTTGTCCTTAACAATCTCTTCAACACGGTCGAAGTGTCTAGCACGACCATAGATTTGAATCAAGACTGCATCAGTTTCAAAGTTGCGAGATGGCATCTTCTGATAAACAGATTCAACTTGGCCCAAACGTTTGTCAAAGTCCCCAGTCTTGGATACGGTCACCAAGAGTGCATTCCAAGCAGATGTTGATGGAGAAACACCAGCGGAAATGAGCTCATTCCATAATTTCATAGCATCAGCAGATCTGTTCAGAGAGTTGAACATCTTCATGAAAGATACAATAGTTTCTTCACTCAATGGCTCACCGCTGGCAGCTGATATCTTGCGTGCAAGAGTGAGAGCAGCTGACACTGGCTGGTAACGGCCCTGTTGAGCTGCTGAGAAGGCGTCACTGAGAGACTTCAATGAGTTTGGATCACGTGTCTTGAGGTAGAAGTTGCTCACGGCACCAAGGACCTTCTGAGAACGTGGCGTGGACGAGCGGAAAACATCTCTGATTGTGGATTGCATGGCAGAGTGGGTTGGAATTTTGGTCTGCAAAAGCTTCTCCATAGTTTCAGAGTCAGTGACACTTCCTGCGTTAGCACAGGACTCGATGTAAGACAAAAGAGCCAGTCTGGTGAACTCCTGCTCAATGTCCTTTCTAGTGAATCTGGCATCAGCCTTATACTCGAGGTATGAAACCCAAAGAGGCAAAACGTCATCCACTGAACCTTCGGTGATGAGCCATCTGGCAACAAAGACGAACGCATGTTGCGAGGCCGCTCTGTATGTGATGGTCTTATTCAAAATATCCTGAGGGGTAGGAAGGAGTTGCTGCTGACCTGGGGCATTGATCTCTTCGACAGATCTCTTCATAATGTCTAGAAGAACTCTGTTTCCGAGTGTAATTCTGGATCCGATGTTCTTGAGAGAGTCCAGCTGACCAACAAAGGACTCCAAAAGCTCCTTTGTGGAGGCCTTCTCCGCCAGCTGCTCAGTGATCTTGGCAATAGCTGCATTAGCAGCATGATCAACACGCTTCTCCCTTGGTACGTCTTCCTTGGTCTTGACAATCTGATCTGACTCGGCATCAACTGAAGCCTGTGTTGACTGTGAGCGAGAGTAGACGGAGACCAATGTCTTCGATGGAGTTTGCAGTGCTGAAGTAGCAGCACGGCCAATCTGTGAAGACAAAAGACCTGAAGCTCTTGTGCGAGCAACACGACCACAAGTGAACATTCTTCAGGGTCTTATACGGAAATGAGATCTGAGTCTTAAGCCTAGCTTAATAGCGTTATCCATTTTGATGCAGTGAAAAATGGCTGAATTTTTCAAGCCCTCGAGCGTTACACTGACTATCGGTGGTGAATAGGCGAGGAAGCGAAACGTGTCAAAATGAGCGCGTTATCACTTGAAATGATGACAGTAATCGGTTCAGTAAGATAACTTGAATCGTTAAAGAGCATAATGAAAGATGAACATCGGTGCTTGATCTGCTTAGCAGGTATCTTGACGCGGATATACTCCATGCCGGGTAACTCTAAATGGTGACTCGCGACTTGTTGCCCATGCGTTTTCTCCAAAAACAACAAAGCTTCTATGGCCAAGCTGGTAAGGCGCCACACTAGTAATGTGGCGATCCTGAGTTCGACTCTCAGTGGAAGCATTCTTTTTTTTTCTTACCAGGAAAAAACTTGGATCCCGGGTTCGAGTCCCTCCTTGACCAATACACTCAGCATTTATGAAGTACGAATGTTGTTACTTGACTGTGGATATTTGTATGAAAACAAGGTTTGTATATTGCAATTCAGTTAGAACAGTTGCAGCCACTTGAAGTATTTAAACCACTTAGGCTCCACAAGTATACATTCTGCCTTGGCTATGGTGACTGGCTTATTGTCAATCGTCTCAATCACACCATCAATAATGACCTTTCTTCCCTTGTGTTCTTTCACCTTAGCCTTCAGTACAATTGTGGAATCTGGCTGTGCGTGCTCGATGAAATTGATGGCCAATTTGGCAGTAACTCCCCTGCCACTAGGAAGAAGCGGGAAGCCACAGAATGTCAGTGCCTCGTCCAAGATGGTGGATAGAACACCGTTGTGAATAGCTCCGTCATACGAAGTGAGGTTCTTACCGATGTGGTAGTATGCATGCAACTCATTGTCAGCTCTGTTGACAAAAACCACTGGATCGATCTCAAGATGGTCGGGCCCAAAGAGAAGCCCTTGACTCACCATATGTGGCTGATGGGCTTTAGGAATCCTTGACGAAGAGACATCACAAACAAAACGTGCATCTTGTGATATTTGCTGGAAACTTGGAATGGTTTGGAGCTTCTCGAGAACATCAAGCCTCTAGTCTTGCAATGCCCTCTTATCAGTCAAGGGATTTGGCTCTTGTGGCCAGGCTCTGGCGAACGCTGCAAAGCCGAGGGAGAATGACGTGCCTGCTATGAGTGTTCTCCCAAGAATCTAGGAAATCATGTTGAAACTTGCTAGCTGAGAATGTATTCTGATGACAATTTGGTAGTCTGAACGTTGAGATGGTACTGTAATTGCCCCGCTTTGATGTGCTAAACTCACAGGACCGCACTTGCGTGGTCGTTTACCCCGTTCTTAATGAGGATATTTTCGCGTGGTTATGGCGCCCCGTCCTCGCATTGTGCCAGCAGGAGAGAGCAAGATCTCTAGCATACACAAGCAATCTGATATAGGCGATCCCCCTTCCACATCAAAGTGCTGTTGTTACGAAGTATAACACAAACCACCACATCAATTGACCCACGAATAGTTTAAAGATGCTTGAGTCGCTAGTTGCAAGCATCCTAAACAGATTTTTGGTACGTTTAAATCTCTTGAGACTCGCACAGAATAAGGTACATCCCATAAGGTCTTCTGCATTCTGAGCTAGCGCTTACCGCCGCAGCCAGTCCACTAACAGCCATTGAAGGGCACTTACGTCGAAAACTTCGACCCAAAACAGCTGAACATTGGTATATGGAGTGGTGATGTGAAGCTACGAGATCTGCGCCTTCGAAAGGAGTCGCTTGACAAACTCGAACTACCCATTGACGTCCAGTTTGGCCACCTCGGCGAGCTTACACTGCAGATCCCTTGGTCGAACCTGAAGGGAAAACCCGTGAAGGTTTCAATTCAAGATGTGTACTTGCTCGCAACCCCATTTTTGCAGGACACATATGATCACGAAACCCAACTAAAGAGAGAACTGGAATTGAAGCTCTAGAGACTGCTTGATCTTGAGCTGAGAACTAGAGCCAACCCAACAAACTCACTATCAGACGAGGACGCTGCCAAGAACGAATCCTTCACTGAGTCGCTGGTGACAAAGATCATAGACAACTTGCAAGTCACCATTAAGAATATCCATGTGAGATATGAGGACATCAACTGTGCATTCACCGATAGCCCTTATGCGATTGGTATTGTGTTAAAGGAACTCTCTGCAGTTTCCACTGATGAGAACTGGTCGCCATCTTTCATTTCAGTCTCCACACATCTGACTCATAAACTTTTGACTCTCAAATCATTATGTGCATACTGGAACACCGATTCCGGGTCAATTTACTCTGACGACCAAGACGAACTTTTGGAGAAGTTCAAAGACTCCATCGTACAAGAGGAGAACATTGACGACTTTGAGGACACTCAGTTCCTTCTAAGACCAGTTAGCGGAGTTGGACATGTTACATTGAATAAGCTTGGTGCCACAGAACAACAACCACATGTCAAAACCGAGGTGTTCTTTGAGGAATTCAGCGTTGACCTTGACTCCCACCAGTATAGAGATGCATTGCTGTCTGCTTCCAGATTCCACTGGTACAACAAGACACATAAGTTCAAGAGATTCAGACCTGATGTACCTTTGAAAGGCAATGCCAAAGAATGGTTCCGCTACGCAGGTGAAGCGGTCTTGAGTGAAATTCATGAGAAAAACTACAGATGGAGCTGGGACTACCTTAAATGGAGAAGAGACGCTCGAAAATCGTACATCCAACTTTGGAAGAAGAAACTTGTACAACCTGATATCACGCAAGACCTCTCAGAGGCCGAATTGAACGATAAGCTGCGTGTTCTGCATGAGGAGCTATCATATGATGACATTAAGTTTTTCAGATCTCTAGCAAGAAGTGAGTTAAGAAAGGAGAAGCTTGCAGCTGCTGAAGACAGTAGCTCCGCTGACAAAGAAGTAACAACACAAGCACCTGCTAATGGAGGCTGGCTTTCTGGATGGTGGAACAAACCTGGAAATGCCGTTCAGGATGACAAGTTGGTCATGACAGATGAGCAGCGTGAGGAATTCTACGACGCCATTGAGTTTGATTAGTCGCAAGCTATCCAAGAAGCAATTAGTGTTCCAAGAGACCGAGTCAAATTTGAGGTGCACGCCTAGTTGAAGAAAGGTGGTATTGCCATTAAGCACATTGGCAGCAAAAAAGAACTTGCTAAAGTTACATGGGAGGGATGCTCAGGCCAATACTATCAGAGACCTGACTCTTTTTTGACAAACTTCACGCTACAGGAGTTCAAGGTAGAAGATGGCACCGAGTCCACTCTTTACACCAATGTTGTCAGTGTGAAACCACTGAACTCTAATCTGGAAATAGATGAGACTCCAACGGTGCCCTTCTTCAATGTTTCATTGGAGAACAACCCGCTTGATGGGTCTGCAGATGCGGCATTAACGGCAAAGTTGCGGAGCATGACGATTTTCTACCACGTGGAATTTGTGAACGAGATCATCAAGTTCTTCACCCCTCCCAAGGCCCATCTTGAAACGATTAACGCTATTATGAACGCAGCAGAAGCTACGGTTCAGGGCCTCACAGCGCAGACGAGAATGGGACTTGAGGCAATTTGGGA
Source organism: Petasospora euphorbiae (assembly GCA_030567115.1). Taxonomy (NCBI): domain Eukaryota; kingdom Fungi; phylum Ascomycota; class Saccharomycetes; order Phaffomycetales; family Wickerhamomycetaceae; genus Petasospora; species Petasospora euphorbiae. Next base: position 197,406 of record JAJLRQ010000009.1, read on the forward strand.
AGAGCACAGAACAATCAACGCTCAGCTCGATCTTCAGGCGCCATTGATAATCCTTCCTCTTGATCCAAACTCCTGGTCATCACCTTGTGCTGTTATCGATGCTGGTCACATCAGTGTGACTAGCGATCTTACTGATCATGAAAAGACCAAGACAATCAAGAACTTGTCGCCTGAAGAGTATGACAAAATCGACATTGAAGAGCTCAGAGCTTTGATGTACGACAAGTACAGTTTACATCTTTAGGACACTCAGGTGCTAATCGGACCTACTATTCGATCCACAATTGAGCAGCTTCACTCTGGCCAAGATAGTCCATCATTGGTTCTTGAGAAACTGGATATGAAAATGCTTGTTGAGCTTTCCATGATGCCAAGCTCTGCCGGTCTTGCCAGAGTCCGTACTAGAGCTGACCTTACACGTTTTGTTGCCAAGCTGAATGACTACCAATACAAAATCATGATGCAGCTTATCGATAAGTGTATTCCAGAATTTGCAGACATTGAAGATGATGTTGGACTTGCCACCCCATTCGATGTTGGTATCGGGATGGAAGAAAGCGTGATCCTGGGAGATGAAGTTGTAACTAATGACACAGCCCAAGATCCTGTCAAGGCTGATAGTCTACAAGATCAGCACTCGTTTGAACTCAACTTCAATGTTGAGAAGGTCCAGCTGTCGTTTTACAAGTGCACTGACGGAAAAACCATGAAATCACAGCCTATTGCTGGTATCGTGTCGGAAGACTTCTCGCTCGAATTTTTCAAGACCGAAACCAACATGCATTTGGACCTATCTCTTGCCACCTTCAATATCGAAGACTGGGTAGAGTCTTCTGGTTCATAGGAGTTCAAGAAGCTCATATCATCCAACAACTTTCTGGACTCAGAGGGTGTTGAATCCGGTGATGCTATCTTCAAGCTGAAGTATGACAGAGTGCGCAGACTGGTCACCCATAAAGGTAACGAGATTGAGTTGTTTGATCAGGACATTGACCTCAAGTTATCTGCCCTTAAGTCCGTGCTCACCTTAAAGAGTTTCATGACTATCCTCAACTTCATCATGACTACTTTCACAGATCCAAACCCACCTGAGGTTCCTGCTGACGCACTCAGACATAACGATGCCTCTGATATTGAAACCTCTCCTCAACAGATCCGTTGTAATGTTACATTGGCTGGTATCACATTAGTATTGAACGACGAGGGTATCAAGCTTGCCACGATACAGCTCTCTACCGCTGTGTTTGACATTTTGGTACTTCCAGAGACCATGAAGGTCTACGGAAAGCTTGGAGCTTTGACTCTTCATGATGAGGTTAATGAGGTGACCCCCAGAGACTCTGTCTTCAGGAAGTTACTCAGTTTTGACGGGAATGAGTTGGCCGAGTTCACATATGAGACGTACGATCCGATCGCTGATGGCCACCTCGACTATGCTTCGAGCTTCGACTTCAAAGCAGGATCCATGAGAGTTAATTTCGTACAGGAGCCTCTCAACAAAGTCATGGGTTTCTTCAGTAAATTTTAGCAGATGAAGTCTTATTTTGATTCTGCAAGGGACTCAGCATTCAACCAGGTAAACCTGCAGAATCAAAACATGAAACTGAACTTCACCATCAGTACGCCTATCATCCTCTTCCCAAGAATGGTGGGCTCATCACTCGATAATTACGATGATGTAACTGTTTACCTTGGTGAGTTCCATGCATGTAACAAGTTCATCAAAGAAGATTATGGCTATCTCAACAAAATGGATGTTGGTCTACGTTCAACAAGACTTACATCTCGTTTTAACAGAGGAGATGATGTTTCGTCAAATAGTATCATTGACGATGTGGATATCTCATTTGACATTGATCTGCGTGCATCCAACGCTGACTATCCTCCAATCAGTGCCAAGGGTATCATGTCCAGAGTCTCTGTTGATTTGACAGCAAGCCAACTCTCCTATCTATACTACCTTGCTCAGTGTGTTCCTAAGGTTCTTGAGTTTGATAACACGGCCGCTCTATCTGAGATAGAGGAGGCCGCTGTCAAAGCAAACAAAGTCATTGCACCAAACGCTGTTTATCATGTGGATAAGACTACCATTAGCAGACCAGACAGTGATTCACCTGCGGTACTTGATCCAAGTGCTACCCGTGTTGACTTCTCATTTGATCTCCCTGAAGTATCATTGACTTTGCACGAGGAGATGAACGGTAATAAATCATCAGGTATCTCGAGGTTCGCACTGTCCGACATTGGTGCCGTGTACAAATAGAACAACAACTCTCATTATGAGGCCACTATGCACATTGGGTCATTTGCAGCCGAAGATGTTCGTGAGAGAAATGACAATTTGTTTACTGAAATCATACCACAGTTCACTGGTGATCATCATTAGTTGTCTACAAAGATCACCACCGATGGACCAGTGGAAAACAAGAATACAGTTGTGATGTTGACTGTGAACAGTCCTAATGTTATTTTTTCGATGGACTACATCTTTGCCTTGAAGGATTTCATTGACGAAGGTTTCAAACTTCCTCAAGAGCTCAAATTTGATGTGGAACAGGTTCATGATGGCGAGGGCGACGACACCACAGGCGATGATACTGCTGATGTTAACGTCGACAATGCTGAAATACCAGCCGTGTCAAGATTGGGCTTCTCCATCAACATTGTGGATACATCATTGGTACTTCTGGCAAATCCGGCTTCTCCAAGCTCCGAGGCCATTGTATTCAAGATTGAGCAACTCTTAGCGTCTAAGCAAAACATCATCTCAATGAGTGCCAACAATGTTGGTATGTTCTTGTGCAAGATGGATAACTTTGAGAAAAACAGAATCAGAATAATCGATGACTTCTCATCCTCCATCACAATTGACGACAGAGGAAGTACCGTTGACAGTTTTCTCACTTCTGTACAAATTGCCGTTGAGCCTCTTCTTCTTAGGGTCTCGCTGTCTGACATCAAACTAGCAATATCCATCTTCAACAAGGCTGTTGAGCTATCAGGTCAAACTGAGACCGAAGATGATAGTTCACCAGATGTGGAGGAAGATACATACACCACATTCACTAAGGAGTTCAAGCGCAAATTGGGACAATACGCTCCCAGCATTGTGTCTTCACTCTCAGCGAACAAGTCAAGAAGGGGCTCACTTGCCCATGGAGAAGTCATTCTCAAAGCAGAGGAGCTCAATGCTGACATTGAGGGTCTTCGTCTTGTACTGATCGGTAATGTCAATGAGTTGCCAGTGCTGGATATGAGTATGAGGCCGTTCCAAATTACGGCCAAAAACTGGTCCACTGAGTTAGAGCTGGATGGGTCGTTTGAGTCCCTAGTGAACATCTTCAACTACGCAAAATCGTCATGGGAGCCGCTAATTGAGCCTTGGCCTTTTGCGCTTCATGTCTCCAAGGCAGATGCACACAAAGGTGAACTGACTGTGGACTTCGTCGCCAGGAAGATAGCTGAAATCACTCTGTCCTCTCGCTCGATTGCTTTGCTGTCCAATGTGTTCCTTTCCATTTCCAGTGATAGTGAAATTCAGCCAAGGGGTATGCTCAAACCCTACAAAATCCTCAACGAGACCGGTTTGGACCTTAATGTGTGGGTTTCATCATCTGACGGCTCTCGTCCGAATATGACGTTGATCAAAGATGGTGAGTGCGTCCCATGGGAATTTGAGGATTGGAGAAAGGTGCGTGAAAACCTGGATACTGATAACAAAAGGGGCGTGCTCGGTATTGAGTTTGTTGATTCGGTCTATACAGACCTGTTAGATGTCCCTGTTACTGGTGAAGGTGAGGAGATCTACATGCTATAGCCAGCTATTAATGGCCATCACAACAGGCTCAGCGCGGAAGTGAAGCTAGGAGTGAACAATGTCAAGACTATCTCTCTAAGATCCACCATTGTTATTGAGAACAGCACGCAGGTCAATGTAATTGTGAGAGGAAAGAGCGAATACAGAATTCTTGCTGGTGAATCCAGAGCAGTTCCTATCGACGAGGCCCTTGACACCAGCTTTTCTCTCAAGCCAGAAATCAAAGTTCCATTTGACTGGTCGGACTCTATGATACACTGGAAAAGACTTGCTAAGTCACCCATGTCCATTAGATGTCCATCCGTTGATGCAGATGACACGACCAGCTTCTTCTTCCAGGTGGACGCTCAGTTTAATAGCGACGAGCCATTGCTGAAGGTATACCCGCACATGAAGATTGTTTTGTCCGCACCCCTCGAGATTGAGAACCTGTTGCCGTACGATGTTTCCTACAGACTATACGATAGAAGCTCCAAAAAGGATTGGCGTAACTTCCTCAAGAAGGGCAACACCAGTCCCGTTCACGTTGTCAAGCTTGAGCATTTCTTGCTGCTCAGTGTGCATCCAGTTGACTCTGGCTTTGCCAAGAGTGATTTTGCTATCATCAATGCCCCTGAGCATGGTGATTTCAAACGCGAGCAGAGGCTGAACCTCAAGCACGAAGACGGATAGTCTTTGAAGCTTGGAATCTATTACGGGACATGTCAGGGAGGCGTTGGGCTGAAGGTAACAATCTTCTCCCCATTCATTGTTCTCAATCGTACATCCAAGGACCTCTATGTCAGTGAAAGCTATAATCTGATGCAGTCCAGAGTATCCAATGACAACGTTTTGAAGACCACCACGCCAAAGATGTTCTCCTTCGATGATGCAGGTGATGTTAAGTCAAGAGCGCTAATTAAGCTTGACAACTCCAGCTGGAGTAATCCTGTCAGTTTCCAGAACATTGGACAGTTTTCACAAGTTGACATGGTGCTACCTGATAAGAAAACGTCTGTGAGTCTTGGTGTTTCAGTCAAGGAGGGAGAAGGAAGGTACCAGCTATCTAAAGTGGTTACATTTGCCCCGCGTTACATTCTGACCAACAAGTACTCACAAGATCTTGAGTGCCTCGTTGTTGGATCAACCAAACCTTTGAGATTGGAGCCGGGTCAGAACCGCGCCCTTTATGGACTACCTGCTATTTCAGACAACCAGATCCAAGTTAGACTCGTTGGTGGAAAGTCTGAATGGTCATCTCCGTTCAACATCAAAGATGTTGGCCAAGTACATTTGAAGACGTACAAACCTGATGTTGGGGTTGTTCTGTTCAAGATAGATGTGATGCTCGAAGAATCATCGTTGTTCATTCACATTGCTGATGCTGAAAACCATTGGCCGTTCTCTATTCGTAACTTCAGTGACCAAGAATTTTTGTTCTACTAGTCGAATCCGAACGTCGATGAGAATGATGAGGTTGTTCAAGGTGATGGCAGAGACTTCAAGCCATTATATTACAAGCTCCCACCAAGAAGTGTCATGCCTTATGCTTGGGATTACCCAGCAGGTATACATAAGGAGCTAACTTTGAGAGCTGGCGGCCGTGAAAGAAGGGTTCAACTAGCTGAGATCGGTGCATTGAGACCCATGAAGCTTCCGAAGACCAACAAAATCGTCGACCTGAATGTTGTTGCAGATGGACCTACACAGACACTCGTAATCTCGAACTACGACCCATCTCTCAGTATATACAAGTTGAGTGAGTCTCGTAATGTCTCATCTGTTTCGGTTGCGAATGATGACCGTTTCAATGTTGCTGATGAGGACACCAAGATTAACACTCACGTTGTATTCAGATTTGAAGGTTTGGGTGTCTCTTTGATCAACACACGACTGCAGGAACTGTGTTACATCAGTGTGAATGGAATCGAGCTTAGATTTAATGACTCGGATATCTACCAGACTTTCAGTTGGAAGCTCAAGTGGCTCCAAATCGATAACCAACTGTTTGGTGGAATTTTCCCTATAATTCTTTATCCTACAGTTCTTCCGCACTCCATGAAGGAAATGAACAACCACCCAGCTTTCTCTGGTTCAATTACAAAGGTTAAGGATGAGGCACATGGTGTGATTTACATCAAATACCTGACATTGCTACTCCAGGAGATGTCTATTGAGATTGACGAGGACTTCTTGTTTGCTTTGTTAGAGTTCTCGAAGATTCCGGGTGCTGGTTGGGACAAAGACGTTGAAGATAGACTCTGCGAGGAAGTCATCCAACTTCCAGAGCCAACTCAAGACACAGTGGGCAGTGATGTCTATTTTGAAGCTTTGCATCTGCAGCCTATCTAGTTGAACTTGTCATTTGTTCGTACTGAGAGAGTCAACGCTGAAAATAAGACTTCATCGCAGAATGCCATAATGTTCTTTTTGAATGTGTTGACTATGGCTATTGGTAACATCAACGATGCCAATATCAAGCTGAATGCACTGCTTATTGATAATGTGAGGGTCCCAATTCCTACCTTAGTTCAACACATCCAGACTCATTATGGCCAGGCTTTCTTCTCCCAGATTCACAGGGTGATCGGTTCTGCTGATTTCATAGGTAATCCAGTCGGATTGTTCAATAACATCAGTTCAGGTGTTATGGACATTTTCTATGAACCTTACCAAGGCTTTGTCATGACAGATCGTCCACAAGAGCTTGGTATTGGGCTGGCTAAGGGAGGTATGAGTTTCTTGAAGAAAACAGTATTCGGTTTCTCTGACAGTTTCTCCAAGGTTACTGGGTCTATTGCCAAAGGCTTAAGTGCTGCTACGCTTGACCAGGACTTCCAAGACCGCCGTCGTTTGACTCAGCGCAGAAACAAACCGAAACATGCGTTGTATGGGTTCAGTAATGGTGCAACCTCGTTTGTTGATGGAATCACAAGTGGTATCAGTGGTATTGCCCTGGCTCCGATTGAAGGTGCAACAAAAGAGGGTGCCTCTGGGTTCTTCAAAGGTATTGGCAAAGGTCTAATTGGCTTACCAACCAAAACTGCCATAGGTATTTTTGATCTTGCCAGTCAGGTCAGCGAAGGAGTGAGAAACAGCACGACGGCTTTCGATACTGACGGACTTGATAGAGTTCGACTGCCAAGGCATGTGTCGCGTGACTCTGTTATCCAACAGTTCAACGAAAGAGAGGCACAGGGACAGTACTGGCTTAAGACCGCCGGTGGTGGTGAGTACTTAAATGAAGACTATGTCGCCCACGTTGTGTTGCCCGGTGAAGAGTTGGCAGTGATTGTGACCTTCAAGAGTATTATCATGATGTCTACAGCTACGATGAACGTCAACTGGTATATCTCGTTTGATGAAATCAAGTCCATCACACAGGAGAAGACAGGTATCAAAATCGGTTTGAACAATTCCAGACAGGGTCCGTTCATTCCGCTTCCTCATACAGATTCACGCAGGTTCCTCTACAAGAACATTGGTGTCGCTGTCAATGAGTATAATAAGAGCTGTACGGTCATTCCATGACCTACTTGCATTCACAATGTACATTATATATGTTATTAGCTATTAACAAGTTGCTTTGTAGAGAATATGTTGGGTGTTTCACCAGCACGTTTGGGGAGGCTCGACATGAACTTTGGCGCGTCCTCAGCCTTTTCGAATTCCAGCTGAAGAGACCCGACACTGATCAAACCATCCGTTGTTTGTACTATAACGGCGTCGTCAAGGAGCTGGAATTCACCAGGCTTCAGACTGCTCTGTGCCACGGTAGCCACCGAAATGTCTGAGAGTATGACTCTTCTCCACTCGTGCACCAGTGGTTTTCTTCTCTTCTTAATCTTCACCTCCTTGAACGTGTGCAGTGAGCCAAGCGTATTGAACTGTCTCGCTATATCTTTAGCCGATTTGTTCCAGTCCACCTCTGCCATATCAGGCTTGATCTTGGAAGCATACGAGTACTCGTACTTCGACTGGAACTGTGGATCTTTATAGCTTCCTGTCCTCAGCACACCTACTAGCAGCTTTGCACCTTCTACGCCTAGTCTGTTCTTTAGCGACTGTAACGTCTCATCTGTTTCAATAGGGATCTCGGGTGTCTGTGCCACTATCTGGCCCTTGTCAAACTCTGTTGGGTGTAGTGTCTGAACTGTGACACCTGTGTGAGAGTCGTGGTTCAAGAGGGCGAACTGCAGGGGGCTGGCACCTGAGTATTTCGGCAGCAGAGATGGGTGAACATTCAGCGAGTATGGGACGCTTGCTAGGAACTTCTGTGGTATCAGTTTCCCGTAAGATACCGCGATGGCCATGTCGTAGTTGTTTGATATCAGCGCATTGATCTCTTTGCTGGTCTCGGCTCTGATAATGTTGATGCCCTGATCCCGAGCAAACTGTGCAATGGGGACGTCTGTAACAGTCTTCAGATCTCTTCCTGTTAGCTTGGGGTGTTTGGCTATGAGGTCGATGCCACTGATGAGGTCCTTGGTTTGCTTGGAAGCCTCGATGATGTGCTTAAGTGAAGTGACACTGAAGTCGTCCGAGCCGAAGAAGGCCACTCTTAGAGCCTTTGGCAGCTGTTTGGAAGTGTGGAAGGACCGTCCAATAACGTTCAAGCACTGAGGGCGCAATATCAATCCACCTCTCATTAGAATCATCCCCTACTATCCCTAAATCCTCCCCATCAGTGGAAAAGCTGATCAGTGATGACGTCGGCCCCGTTCCCGTTTTCAGCCCGAAAGCCGAAACACCGCGCCGAGTTCCAGCACCGTCAAATTTACACGACGTCATTATCTTAAAGACCCTGGAAATATGAAGCTCTCACCTCTGTGTAAGGGACTTATGGACCTGTAAAGTACTCCAAGCAGTCGACCTTCTCCCAAAATGGACAAGGGAAAGTTATTCACGCTTTTCTCAGCCACAGCAGTCGGCCTCATAGCCGGAACGCTGTACCTCTTCTCCGCCTATGGACCTCAATTGGCGCACAGACTTAACTACTCAGGTACAGAGTCGTCGCTCATCGCCTTCTCCGGCTCGATCGGAGTGGCCCTCAGTGGGATACCATCCGGGTTGCTCATTGACTCCAAAGGGTCCACACTGGCTCTCATCATCGGTGCGCTGTCGATCGGTGGGGGTTACATCGGCCTCAAGTTGCAGTTTGATCATCAGACTTCGAACGTCCCGCTCAGCGTGGTACTGTGCTTCCTGGTGGGAATCGGGTCTACCTTAGTGAACTCTGCAATGATCAAATGCGCTGCCTTGACATATCCAGACAACAGAGGAGTTGCTACAAGTTTCCCAATCGCATCTTATGGTCTCAGTGCCTTTGCGTACTCGTTCTTCGGGAACATCATGTTCGGTGCTGATACTTCCAAGTTTCTTGGTCTCCTGGGATACTCTTCGCTCGTGATTACTGTCATTGGTGCGCCTGCTATCTTCATGGCTGACAGAAAGGCGAAGAACAAACAACCCGTGCTACCGAAACCCATGTCTACGCCAGACACACCAACCAACTCATTCGAGCTCGAATCGTTCACTACACGACCATCATTGACTCGTGAGAGATCACTCACAGAGCAGTTATTCCAGCGTAAGGCACATGAGCACGAGTTTAGCAACACAGAAGTGATGAAGAGCTCCAGGTTCTGGATTCTCCTCAGTATACTTGGGATCCTGGCGGGCCTAGGGCAGCTATACATCTACTCTGTCGGGTTCATGATCAAGTCTCTGCTTCATGGTGGCTCAGATGATACTGTATCAGCTGCACAGTCATCACAAGTGTCCCTGATATCCATCTTCAACTGTGCAGGAAGACTCATGTGTGGTGCACTCGGTGACCTGTTAGCTAACAGATACAAGCAGCAAAGAAGTTGGGTTGTTTTTGTCCCAGCATGTGTCCTGATGATAGTCCAAGCTTTCTGCTTCGCTGTCACGGACTACAATAAGCTTTGGGTTGCCTCTGCTCTGAACGGAGTCGGGTATGGGTTTGCATGGAGCTCCATTCCTCAAATCCTGCTAGAGTACTTCGGTGTTGGAGCCTTCAGTTTTGCATGGGGATTCATCAACCTAGGCACTGTGATTCCAACGTACTTCTTCACGCATCTCTTCGGCAAAAACTACGACAACAATCTCACTACTGATGAGACAAGTGGCGCACGACTCTGTGTGAAGGGCCATGACTGCTATGACGAAACCTTCTTGGTGAGTTCGGCGTTTGGACTTGTGGCACTGTTGCTAGTGGTATGGATCAATGTGAGGCCATTTGTGCAAAAGAAAAAGTATCAACATGTTTCTGAATGAGTGATCGAGTGTTTCTGTTGGCACTATATGCATGTAAAGGCTTCGCATACACAAGAAATCATGCTTGATAGTGAAAATGTTCTGAGCAACTATGAGACAATCTCGGAAGCTCTCATATTAAGTACGTGGTTTCTTCACAATGTGCCATACTAGGGCTCGCTACCACTGTTTATCTTTCATAACTGATAAAGCAGCTGTTCAAGATCGATATCTCCAAAAATTTATACGACAGATCCCATACGTTTATACTTGAATGCTTTAACTGCAATGCTCACTGGTGTAAATGGTACGTGCATGTAAAATCTCAAGACAACAGCTAGAGATTTGTACGAAAATGGCGCGTATATCACACTTCAAACGCACTACAAGTGTAGCCAGTGATAACTATTGGTTTACACTGAAGCTTTACATCCTTTGAGTCACTCGAAGCTGAGAAATAAACGTTTGTATCCACACCAATGAGCCCATGAACCCTCGCCTGGTGTACGGGTGTTCATTGACGTATCAAGACAAGCGCATACCTGCTGGCAAACTTCCATCGTTGGGGATAAAGACATTCAGAAGTAGCATTAATCTGAGCTTTGCATCAAAATTCTTGTCATTCCACATTCAGTTGACCGCAGTAGCTGAGAGAGACACGCTGGGTGAACTCACTGTCAATGTGGAGCGTGTCACCTAAATACTGCCATTTCCAAACGTGCAAATAATCACCCCCGGTCCTGAACTCAGAGCTCATTCTGCTCCACAAACCCAAAAGATCACACAATTTTTCACACCGAAGATCAATTATAAGCTCAGATATTCTGGCTATTCGATACTTCGTCAGACTTGTACTATGAAGCAGTCTAAGGGGGGCTACAAACCGCCACATATAAGAGCCAAAGCGTCTCACGACATGACGACCAGTGGCCATGATCAAGCACAGTCATCTCACAAATCATCAAGGCCATCGTCAGAGCCGAAGTCATCGTTAATCCATGGTGGTCGTTACTCTCCAAACCCTTCTGTACAATTGCTGAGCTCGCCTGAGGAACTCGAAAGACGAAGACGACGCTTTGCCTCTGAAGCTGAGACGAAGAAGGACATGGGCTACGGTCTTGTAAGCCGAGGGGATGATGACCGTCTACAACGAGATCCAATTGCAAGAAGGACATTCTTTGACGAAATTGTGCGGGAGTATATCACAGACCTTGAAGGGTGTTCCATTGATGAGCTGTCATTGAAAGGCGGTCAAAAGGAGAAGAAAATGTCAAAGTCGCTGATGTCGTTGAGAAAACTTAGAGAGGCATTGCTGAGCAACCCACCAGACGAGTTGACCAGATCAGTTTTCATGTTCTCTATACGAACAGCCGCTAGAGTGGGTCACTATCAGGCATATGTACCGAGTATCACGTACCTCTTAAGTCACAAGCAGATACTATCACCCTCCGATATCCATGAAGTTTCATCTTTATACGCCCTACATCTCGCTCATTTCAACAATGACCCGATCAAGGCACTGCAAATTGCAGAATAGTATCTCCTCGGTGACGCTCAAATCAAAAGAGTGCTATCGGCGTTTCGAAATAAGGACTATTATCAGTGGTTTGAGCTATACCAACAAGAGAAGGATGTCCCGAGATATCGCGTCATGAAGTTCGGTGAGGCAACCATGACAGAGCACGCCATAAACTGCATTCAAAAGGCCTACTTCCAGTTACCTCTCACTTATTTCAGTGCAAATTTCGGTGTTTCTGCACCTGAGTTCATCGAAGCAAATAAGTGTGATTGGAAGGTGGAGAACAGCACAGTTATTGTGAGAAGCAGGAGATAACTGAAGTACCAAGCGAGGAGATTCACTAATCAATTCCCTGGATGGAAACTTGTTTGTATTGTTATGACTTTCAGCATAGAAGAAATACCAATTGAATGATCGTAGCACATACAACATAATTCTCGGTGATTATGTAATACGTAATGGACCCGTTATGTAATCCGACTTGCGACAAAATGGGACCATCAATTTACTCGAGAGGAAAGTGCAATCTCAACGTTAATTGTACACTTAAAGGTTGTGAAGAGTACGTCTGATCGGTAGCAAAGACGAAGCATAAAGATGGAGAGTTTCCAGGCAATTGAAAAGCTACAATCCACGCCCAATCTCAGCATCAAGCACTTTGAGGATGGCACAATCAAGCTCGCTGACTTGATGGAGGAGGTTCATTATCTAAAACAGAGGGTAAGCTCAATCTCATGAATATTTTTGTCTCTGGAACCTGACTAACGATCCTCAGATACTAGCAATAAGGCAGGAATCTGCTAATTTCCTCACAGGACTGTCACACATACCAGCAACAGCGAAGCGTAAGTTGGTCATTCCCTCGTAGGACATAACACCTCGGATCAGAAGGACTAACACATCTCCACAGCACAATAGATCTTCGATTTGACAATGCAGCGACTGCAAATACTCAACAAAACACTAGAGGATTACGTGGAACGTTATAAAAAGCTCACGCCGCTGTTGGTTGTCGTTGAGAAGGAGTTGGGTGTTCAAGTACCTGATAAGCTGGAGCAGTCGATCAAAGCCAATCCGTCCGGTTCTTCTGCGGCCATGCCTCCTAAGAAGGTTGTGAGAAAGAGATCTTACTCGAAGAAGCCATCTATGAGTAATGGGGGAACACCACACAGTGGCTTTACGCCACAGGAGTCTACTATCATGGAGCAAGTGAAAGATGGGTCTCAAGGCCAGCCAATTTTATTGTGAACTAATGGATATTCAATCGAGAGTGTACGCTTATCAACTCAAGGATCCTTGAAGTAGTCCAAACCGGTACGCCTCTTTGGAGCTACGTGTTATAGATTTAAAGCCTTAGTATTGCTAACACTGCCTCCACGCCTTCCCCGGGAAATCACTGCCAACAAAATCGGCCACGCGCACTCGACTATATGGTGTTTTAACACCAATATCACTTTAAAATAAGCTCAGATTACGGGGATTTCTGCTCAATTCAGACACAGTATGACGTTACGAAGCTCTCTATTCGTGCTGTTCTGCGGGCTCTTCCTGCTACCACTGGCGTACACTGTGCCGCAAACACAAACGGAGGACCTCATCGCCGCATATGAGGCCTACTCTACCAAGTCTCTTTTATGGGGTGCGTACCGCCCCAACCTCTACATGGGTATCAGACCTCGCTTACCACATTCTCTGCTGAGTGGTCTGCTGTGGTTCAATGCAGATAAGCTTGAAAACCTACAGAAGATGCGTCACTTCTGTGACCAAGGGCTCGACTTCCAAGGGTTCGGATGGGAACAGTATGACCCTCGTCTTGGTGGACGTCAAGTGATGAGAGACAACGAGTTCGGTGTTGATATCACCACTGAATTTGTTAAGACAGATGACGGAAACTGGGCCTTGAGGGTGAAGGGAACACCAAGACCAGGGCACGAGAATGACGCAAACTCCATCGTGTTTTATACTGTGTTAGAGAGTGAAGATGGCATGCTCACGTCCGCTTCTGGAACTCCCTTCGAGGGATTCGCAGCTGGTGACAGTATCAAGCTGTTTGGCCAGTCGATTGAGCTAGATGCCTTCGACATAGAAATCACCGATGGCCCAGAGACCAACAATCACAAGTCAGTGAAGAAGCAGGATTTGCTCGATCCAAGTCTCGATCCATCTCGTACCCACTATATGGCGATGAATGTCCCAGCCGATCAGTCATGGAGAGTCAAAGACATCTTCGGTGTGCTCATCCAGGAGTCAGTCAACAGATTGGCAGAGACACATCATCAGACTGCTATCCGGCCAGACCCTGCCTCGCTCTTGACCTTGAGAAACGTCAACGGCTTTGAGGGTAACTTGCACATGGTCCAGAAAACGTTTGTAGGAGAATTTGAGTTTGACGTCATTTACAACTCTGAGAAGGCGAACGAAAGGGTCTCACCGGATGATATCAGCACTTTGATTGATGAAATGCAAGTGAAGTTTGACAAGAAGTTCAAGAAGGCATTCGACCTACAGGCACCTTTCAACACTCCCGAGTACGAGAAATTTGGCAAAGAGATTCTCTCAAATCTTCTTGGTGGTATTGGTTACTACTTCGGGGACTCTCTCGTCGACAGAGACTCTGACCTCAACGAGGAGACCTATGAACAGATCAAGCTTGATGGTGCCACCGAAGGACCAAGTGAGCTGTTCACCGCCTGCCCATCTCGTACTTTCTTCCCAAGAGGCTTTTACTGGGATGAAGGTTTCCACTTGATTCCTGTACTGGATTATGATGTGGACTTAACTTTGGAGATTTTGAAGAGCTGGTTCAACCTAATCGATGACGATGGATGGATCGCAAGAGAACAGATTCTCGGTCCTGAGGCGAGATCTAAGGTACCAGCAGACTTCCAAGTTCAAAGTCCGAAGATCGCAAATCCACCAACATTGATGCTTGTGTTCGTTGACCTTCTCACTAGGGCCAAAGAAATCGCTGACACTGGATCTCTCGGGGACCTGGAAGAGCCAGAAACCGTACAAGGGTTTGGAGAGTTGGACCTCACCGGTGTCTCTGATGCGCATCTCAAACATCCAGAGCTCTTGATCAATTACGCCGAGGACATCTATCCAAAACTACAGAGACACTACGACTGGTTTAGAAGAACACAGAGAGGTGAGTTGGAGGAGTTTGACCGTGAACCATACTCATCCACCGAGGCATACAGATGGAGAGGACGTACGTTCTCCCACTGTCTTCCAAGTGGTCTTGATGACTATCCAAGGGCACCAATACCAGACATGGCTGAGCTGAACGTTGACCTGATCAGTTGGATTGGCACTATGACAAGATCCATGAGACAGATGGCGGAGCTCTTGGGTAAGGATGAGGATGCTGCAAAGTACCGCAAGATTGAAGTGGACATCACTAAAAACATTGAGGATCTACATTGGTCTGAAGATGATCAGACTTACTGTGATGTCTCTGTAAACAATGAGGACGAAGACCAGTTCTTCTGCTTTAAAGGTTATATCTCACTCTTCCCATTCCTATTGAAGCACATCGAGCCTGGTAATGAGCACCTCAAATCAATAATTGAACTCATCAGTGATCCAAATGAACTATACACCCCATACGGTATCAGATCGCTTTCGAAGATGGACCCCCTCTATAAGACAGGCGAAGACTACTGGAAGAGTCCAATCTGGTACAATATCAACTACCTGATCTTAGAAGCTTTGAAGTTCTATGGATCTGGAGCCAACGGCTTGAAGCTTGATGATACTACCCGAGAGCTGGCCAACAAAACATACTCCGAGCTCAGAGTGAATCTGGTGAAGAATGTGAAGAAGAATTTAGATGATACTGGGTACGTGTTTGAGCAGTATAACGACATCACCGGCAAGGGTCAAGGAGCTAAGCACTTCTATGGATGGACGGCTCTTGTTGCAAGTATGATGAAGTTACCGTCAAGCCTATGATATATAGGGTCATGATATGCAGGGTAGCAGTATGTACACGATCTATTTTACGCCACATAGTTCATGTTCTCTCTCTCGTGCGTGCATCACTAGTCTGCGCGACTCCATGCCAGTCTCAAAGCGTCCATTGGCAGCGTAGAACTTAGTACACGCTGGTGACAGCTGCACACTCCAATCCATCATAAACTGTTCCCGTCAAGTGAAAGTCTCTTGAAGCATAACCCCCTCTGTAGGGCAATAAAGGCGCCACAATGCGCCACAGTTGTTTGAGACTCGTGGTGCCCGTGTCTTCTATGCGATTCTATCGCGGAGGCATGCCCGTGTCGGACTTTGCGCATGCGCCTGGAGTAATTTTCCATCTCATAGCAACTGCAAGCCCCCATCAAACGTGCCTTACGAGCAAACCGCGTAAATTTTGTCAATAGCCCACTGGCACGGTATTTGCTGGTGCCCGTAACCAGGGACGGTTCCTTGCACTCAGCTCTTCGGGTGGGAATGTCCTTCAAACGTTGCTAGACTCTCGAAGAGGAATGGTTTGGATCACCTGGCGATATGACCTCAAAAAAGTCTCCGCCCGATTAGCGGTCTTGCAGCGCGCAATGGTCTCATCTTGGCCACTAGACCTGGCGCCTGGGCAGCGCGATGTCTCGAATCTGGCAGACACTATAAACTTTCTCATATATCTAAATAAGCCCAGGCCCAACTCTGGCTTTGTAATCGGTGCCCTGTGGAAGGGTTGACTGCGCAGCTGTGCCGAGTTGCGATTAGCAAGTTGCAAACCCTCGCGCCGGCATCTGAAGCTGAACTTTGAGCCTCGGCACATCCTGTGGAGCTTGCGTCCGAAACACGCTGTACCAAATTAGGACAACGTGAGGTCACCAACTGTGGAGGTTTTGGCAAGGCTTTGAGCATGACACGTAGCCACAATGACTTTGATTGAACCAAACTGCTGATAAGAGTTATTGCTGAAGCAGTTCTCAAAAGTCTTGGAAGAATTTGTTGCTACTTATCTGAAAGCTTCGCCGTTTGAATCGGGCAGCAGTGCATCCGAATGCGGTAATTAAAAAGAAATGTTTTATCAGCCGTGGCAACTGACGCACTGCATAGCGCGCTGCCCTATTTCCCAGGATCCAGGTCAACGAATGCTAGAAGTTTGTACAGGAGGGAAGAGTATATAAAGTTGGCCATGCCCTCTCGGTGTGACCCACAGGCCTTCTCACCATTTCGGCTTTTACATCGACATACACAAGCACGCACACAATGAGCAAGACTTTCTACGATTTCGAGCCACTCGACAAGACCGGTAAGCCATTCTCCCTCAAGGAGTTTGAGGGGAAGGTTGTTATTGTTGTCAACGTTGCCTCCAAGTGTGGTTTGACTCCACAGTACGCCGAGCTTGAGGAGCTCTACAAGAAGTACAAAGATGAGGGCCTCGTCATCATCGGTTTCCCATGTAACCAGTTCCTCGGTCAGGAGCCAGGTTCCGACAATGAGATCCAGTCCTTCTGTCAGCTCAACTATGGTGTCACTTTCCCAATCATGAAGAAGATCGACGTCAACGGTTCCGGTGCTGACCCATTGTACAAGTGGTTGAAGGCCCAGAAGACCACTTTCTTGGGTCGTCTTGGTTTCAACGGTATCAAGTGGAACTTTGAGAAGTTTGTCGTTGACAAGAAGGGTAAGGTTGCTCACCGCTTCGCCCCAGTCACCAAGCCAAGCGCCATGGAGGATGACATCAAGGCTTTGCTCAAGGCTTGAGTTTTTTGTTTCCCCTAGACATGATAATTTGTAACATTAGGTATGACGATATGACATGATAATTTATTTGATGATGAACTTATAGTGCAAACTGTCTCTATTCTTAGTAACCGACATGAGGGTATGTGCTTGCTCTTGGTCTGTGGCTCGATTACATGTACTCGTTGCTGCCCCAGCTATAAAACAGGTGGAGATCCAGAAAAAGCCAACTTCCGTTGTAGTGACTAGTTTTTACTTTAACCTTGGGACAGGTCTTTCCCCTGCCAATGTTCATCAATCGGCAGCTGATCTTGATTTGATCAGGCCGCGGGCTATGTACAATATATATAGTGACTTTTTCTAGACCCCACCATGTCTCAGTCACAACTTATATTTGTTTATTTACTAGACCATTAACTCAATCACGATTCACTGGATATGACAATACCCGAATACACGTCATAAGCAAATTAGAAAAACATGCCAAAGAACTGAGACATTGTTGAGTGATTGACCAGCAAGGGAAACTGCTGCGGCTTGTCCGATTGTCTCAAATCTACTTGCAAAACATCAGTACACCGTAACGGACTAATCCGTACATTAGGCTTGTTTTTTTTTTTTTGCATCCAGACACCAGAAATGTCTTTCACATGAGCCTTTCGATAGTCCCAGTACATCAATTATGGCGTATCTGCAAGTAGAACTTGTCTCGATCATATCACTGTTGGCAACCATAATATATCCTTACATATAAGGTATAATTACATCACTTATCAATATGCAAATTTGCAAATTTAGATCATCAATTTTCGATGCATATACATACTTAATGTGTAAGCTCACAGATATGTAACAATTGAGCGCGGATATATATCTACAGTGTATGATATATAACAACATTTAGACATTTTTGGGTCAGCTGAGCAATGATATGTTACTATGAATGGCAGTCTTTTACGAAATCTTTGCATCAAAAAATATAGGATTCTCTAGAATATTGAATTTGTCTCACCTGGGAGGCGACTTCGCTCATACCTGCCTCAAGGAGGGAACATCGCCGACATCTCGCGTTTTTTAGTTAGGTCTCACAGGCCCTAGACACGGATCATGGTACAACGGCTCGCCGCCGGAGCCTAATCGGCTGAGGTGCCACATCAGTCCGGACCACAGTAGATTCACTTCGCCAGATTGGCCAGTATACAGCACCATCGCATGAATCATGTACTTTCAGATAAAAGGCACAGTTTGACGGCATGCTACGGCCAAGGACCCAATAAAAGTGCGCTTTAATACTCACGGGAGGCGGTACTACGCGCTCAACCGCACTTGCTCGATATCCCCGGATATTGTGTATCTGTAGACCGAGTTCCAGTGGTTTACAGCCTTGGACCTGATCAGCGACTCATCATCCGCAGTGCGTAATACAAGGACCTAATCCGCATATTTGTAGATATCACATAGGACCTAGAAAAGTTCAAAATTTGTATTGAGGCTCACCGAACTAATGACTCTTCTCAAGTCAGCCGAAATGGCAGCAATATAAATTCTGCAATAGGCTGCTAAGTGTAGCCCATGTCTCAGGTAGCCGCGCCAGCTATGAGCAACAGTGGCAAAACTCCTCCATAGCGAGCTTACGCCTAATCCATATACTCGAAAGAACTGGACTTGCCAAAACAGCAGCTTATTGAGGGCTTTGATCTTACAGCTCACTGGCACATACCCAAAGCAGCTCGAACAACGATTACATCGAGGCCCAAGTCCAGCAGCTAGACTCACAACCTCAGTGGAAACGACAACCTCGACATGAGCAGCATCGGCACACAGTCTCCAGAACGCACAGACTCGGTAGAGACTAGCAACGTACCATGCATATCCTGTCGAATTAGAAGGAAGAAGTGTGACAGACTCAAGCCTAGGTGCAGCCGGTGCAACAGGCTCAACATTCCGCTAGAGTACTGCATCTATAAGGAGAGCGAAGGCGTGATGGAGAAGGACATACGGTCAACACTGGCTAAGGAACGGGCGCTGAACGACGAGCTAAAGCAAGAACTGACCCATGTACAGACTATGAAGACACTGCTGGAGAGGAATACAGCATCGAATCCTTCAAAAGTATTCTTTTCTGGACACAAAGACAACAGCAGTACGTCTTCCACATCCCAACATCCGGAACTACCCGGATACTTGGGCTCCATCTCCCTTCCAGTCAATATCGTATACCCTGAGAACTACAAGGCAATGCTGAAGCTTATAATTGGTGTTGTGGAGCATGGACGCCTTAAGCATGCACTGGAGAAGGAGCTAAGGCTCGTTATGAGCCCCGTGTTAGCTGATTTCCAGAACCAACTCACAGCAGCTTTCGTCGGGGCTCCACTCAGTGACCAAGGTGACGTCCTTATCTACAATCTTACCACGGAGCTTTTATCCTTGATGCCAAGCCAAGAGGTTTACAACTTCTGTTTTGAGACGTTTCGCCAGAGGAACTCCACTGGCTACATATTGGGATTACCTCGGTTCTCTAAAACGCTAATGGAGGAGATGGAGAGCATTGTGTCATACGATGTTGAGGGGGTAGCTCGCCTCAACTTGAACCTCACAAAACAGAATGACAAGATCATCGTACTATTCCTCACACTGAACCTCTTTAGTTTGACCTAGTTCGCTCTCACTAGGATGGATCGATCGATTCTCCCATTCAAGTTGCAAGACAATGATCACTTCTTAACGACGCCTTACCATCTCTACACATGGGCACTACTGAACATCGACCTTATTGGAGACCACATCAAACTGAACTTCATGGGAAGCAGGTCACCGCTTATCACGCTACTGCTTACCATGGGCCATGTACATCAGCGGTACACGGTAGGCCAGGAGCAGATGTCAAGCAAGTACAAACCACAAGAGGCGTCGATGACAACAAAGCGGATCATACATCTTGCCAAGTTTCAGCACCTGAACGAAGACATGGAGCGACACTATCCTAACATTTCGAAGGAGAACTCCGATATGTATAGGGAGGTGTGGTTTTCTCTTGTTACTCTCGATGTCCTTGACTCGATGAACCTAGGATATCTCTCCAGTATAAGGATTGACGACTTTGTAAACTTGACGATCCCAGAGAACTCTATCTTCGAGGCCATAAGAATTGCACATGAAAATTTGAAGATTATGAACTTCCTCGACGGTGAGCTATCATCCGAGGAGACTCTCCAACTCTACATTATCGTTACTAGGCAACTCGAGCGGGGGTATTCCAAGATAGGAGGATCGTTAAAGCAGGACCACGCGACCATTGTCAGGGCCAACGCAACTACACTGGGAAAAGATCAAAATGCTGTTGCAGACTTATATCGTGCAGTGGAGCGTGGATTAGTGAGAACGATATATGTTGGGCTACTACAAGGATGCTATGGACTGTGTTGTCGCTGTCTTGAGGTGATGGGTGAAACTAAGGAAAGTTCAATCAGGGCAAGGGCGTTTGACATATTGGCCCACAAGTACGCATATGCTGCATTGCAATAGATGACGAGATTTGTTGAATCTGCATACAACCTGGGGAACGATCCAAAAAATTACATTGGTGCTTTTCACATCCTAAACATATGCCAGTTTGCTTATGGGTTTGAGACAGCTGGTGTATTGAGGTCTATTATGTGGCTTGGGTACACTATTAAAAAGGCTGGGAACATCTCCGATCGAATCATCATTGAGAATTTGATGAGCTCATAGGAGAACTTGGAGTTTGAGAAGTATTTACATAAGAAACTCTCTGACTCCGGAGAGTTCAATGATGCTCCAACCTTTGATCAACTGATTGATGTGTCAGATGACAACGATTATGAAATGGTAATCAAAAAGTACTCGAGGTTCAACGATATCAAGATGCTACTGTTTCTAGGTGGTAATGCTTTTTTGCAAACCGAGGACGTCTTCATGAAGCCACGATACATCAATTTGCAGTTCTTGAAAATGACGAAGACCTACATTCTCGGGAGAAGGTTCTTTGCCCTATCACATAAGATGTATTTTGACGATGTCTTGCAAGAGTTCCACAGGACGAAAAGTGCTAATGCCAAAAAGAGGAAGGCAAGGGCCTCAGCAGGATAGTTCCTTGGCTCTGTTGGCACCTCCGAGATACAGGAACGCTCACCATCTTTGTCTGACACAGCATCGGATGAATTCGGGGGAACATTTAAGGAGTTATACGAGGACGCCTTCAACACCTCATCAGAGAAGTTTGATATTAGTCAGTTCTTTGGATCAAATTGATGAGGTAGGCGGTGATTTCACAGCACGAAGAGAACCTTATAAAGACCTTATATTCATGAATTTACGATTAAAAACAACAAAAGATATACTATATGTATGAGAGTTTTATTTACTCCTTGACGAAGACAGCAGCAGCACCCATACCAGTACCCAAGCACATCGATGTAACGCCAATCTGACCTGGCTGGAGCTCCCTCATCAATGTGGCAATCTGTCTTGCACCAGTTGCGGCCAAGGGATGACCCAGGGCAATAGCACCACCACGAGGGTTGACTTTCTTCATGTCAATACCAACATGACGAATAGAGAACAATGCCTGAGCGGCAAATGCCTCGTTGATCTCGTAAACATCAACATCATCAACGGCAAGCCCTGTGGACTTCAAAACCTCAGGGATGGCGTACGCTGGACCAACACCCATAATCTCTGGTGGAACACCCAGCACTCTGAAGTCAATGTACTTCCCGATAATAGGAAGACCGAGCTTTTTCGCAACGTCACGGCGGGCAAGCAAAACACCAGATGCACCATCAGAAACCTGTGATGAGTTACCAGCGTGTGTTGAACCATCCTTCTTGAAAGCAGGTCTGATCTTGCCCAAGGACTGCGGCGTGACACCCTTTCTTGGACCACTATCTGTGTCCACAACGACTTGCTTCTTTGTAACCTTGGTCTCCTCGCCCTCGTCATCATCTTCCTCTTCCAGCACTTCAATTTCCAATGCCAAGATCTCATCCTTGAACAGACCGGAGGAGACAGCCTTTTCAGCCTTGTTATACGAGGCAGCTGCAAAGGCATCTTGGTCGTCTCTTGAAATGGTGTATTTGTCTGCAACATTCTCATTGGTGATTCCCATTGGGATCTCACACTTCTTCGCATCAAAGTTCTTCTTCAGGAGAGGAGACAGCTCAGTGAGGGCGCCTGGGCCGTAGTGCTGCGTCATGGACTCCACTCCACATGCAAACCCTAGCCCAATCTGGCCAACTTTGATCTTATTGGCTATGTCGTTGACACATGTGAGAGAGGAGGAGCACTGTCTGTTGATAGCGACAAAGGGTGTTGTATCTGGTATACCAGCAGCGAGCACTGCGGCACGGTGCTCAGTGGCGCCTGCGCCCTTGTTCAACACGTTGCCACAGGCAACATCTTCAATCTTTGAAGGGTCCACCTTGGTGGTTTCCAAGAACTTCTTGACGAATCTGTAGAGCAGCTCGTCCGACTTGACATCCTTAAAGAGTCCCTTGCCACCCTTGGTGATGGCGGTTCTGTAGGCCGCAACGATAACCACGTCGTCGTCGTTCTTCTGCTTGAGCGTATCGGTGTGAGCGGAGGACGTGAGGTGTCCGCTTATCTGTGTTAGCCTGTCCATTGTTGCGCGATATGTAAAATGTGTGTATTCACCAGTTGATCAGACTCTCGTTCCAGGCATCGCAGGTTTCACGCCTTTATATAACAAACCCCAAAATGAGGGGTCGATGACCCGCGGCTTCTGAAGTCTTTTAAGACCACACCAAACCATAAAGTGTGGAGAAGCGACACCGTCCGAGGCCCCGGCCTGGGAAGAGCGCGAATGACTGGCAATCTTTTGAGCCGAGGTTGCGCGCGCCCGCGCAAATACGTGGTGTACGGGTGTGTCAAACTGCTCTCGCCACGAGTCGCGAACTCGCTCGATGGGAGGGGGAGGGAATCCTTCTGGCTTGGCAGAGTCGGCAGTTCAACTACACAAGCAACGGAATCATTCTACACAGCCCCAGTTGCCTATCGTCGCTAAGCAGGACGCCAACGATACTACCGAGCTATCTAAAGGGCGTTGATTTGCTAGTCAGCTATATACATTGCGTTTGTTTGACACTGATACCCACACACACGCACACGCATACATCACTTGCTTTATCGGTCCGTCGCTGCAGCTCCATACTCCACAAAACCCCAGCATTCATCAAACGCCACTGATCCTCACCAACACATCCGATCACTTCTAGCCGAAAACAGCAATGTCTGATAGAGGGAGACTCAACGCACTCGAACCCACCCTGGGATCCAACCTCCGCTCACCATCCCGTGGCCGCACAAGATCTAGAAGCAAGATGGCTCGCTCCACATCAAGAGGCCGCTCACAGGGCGAAACCACCAACTTCAAATGGTCAATCTTGATGCACGATCCCTATGAAAGATTCCAGCCAAAGGAGAACCTGCCTCGTGGCGCTCCAGACTTCAACAAGGACGGTGATGTCAGCGAAGAGGAATAGCTTAGTGATGACGAGCCTGATGGAGACTACGACGCCAATGAGGTTAAGTTACCTAACTTCATGATATCTATCAACGACTACTATAAAAGAAGAGTGACTGCGGATCCGGAAGCTATGACTCAAAGACAGAAGATGGAGGAGCAACGTTTAGAGAACATGAAGCAGAGAGGAATCAAGAGCATCAAGCTGACAGAAGCATTGGCTCTACAAAAGGCCCTTGAATTCGCAAAGGAGGTCAACAGTCCAGTGCCCGAGAACATGGTTGAGCGAATCACACAAGATTTAGGAGAGCTGGGATACAGCTCTAATATGCGTCCGGACGATATGGCAAGATTGGACAACAACATTGAGAAGTGGATCACACAGTACAAGAAGTATGTCGAGACTCTCAAAGCTGGTGGAGCTGACACCTTTGCTGCCAACTTTTCGGAGAAGAAGTCAGTCGAGGCATCGGAGGTGCAGATCAACTATGAGAACCCAAGAGCTGCGCTAAGTCTCACGCTGGGTGACTTCTTTGCGGAGGAGATTGCGCCTGGAGGGAAGGGCAAGAGAAAGATAATCGTGTACGTTGATATGAGTACCGATTCGTTGATGGCAATCCAGTATGCTATTGGCTCAGTGGTGCAAAGTGGAGATATCTTGTACATAGTACATACGAATGAGGAGCACACACATATCGACTACTACCAGAGCCAATGCAAGAGATTGGAGGAGGAAGTCACCAACTACATGAATTTACTTTACGACCCGAACTTCAAGTTGCACGTTGTCATTGAGAGCACGTACCGCAAATACCCAAAGCATTTCATTGACCAGCTTGTTAAGTACTTAGAGCCCAATCTTTTCGTTATCTCATATCACACGTTGACGAAGACAACGAACTTCTCGAACTTCATGACTGGCTGTCCGTTCCTGGTCATCAAGAGAAGAACTCCTATTAAGCACAAGGATGGGACATCAACAGCTGGGCCTAGCGCCATGGGCACTTCAGTGTTCTCTAGTATGTTATGAGCCACTCCTTGAAAAGGTTCAATAATGCACATATCGTCACTGTTAGATGTGTTTGTAGACCCAACCCGGCGATTGAGCTCCGCGAGCCTTACCGCATCTCAGCTGCTTCTGCACCCCGGGGACTTCTCTCAGGCGGAGGTCCGTCCTGCTTTCCCCGAGGTTCGAGCGGTGGTACGGATAGGCTATTTCGATGAACTTTAACATGGATAGGTAGGAGGAAGCGGGACAACTCTCGCAAAAATTCTCGACAAGAATTAGCCTCACCATGATCGCTATGCTAGGCTCTCTAAAACTAGAAAATTCAAATAAGTCTAAGGCTCCATGAGCTCCGAGCTCCAGCGTAGGGTCAGCAGCTACCTAGTGAGCGCGCCGGGTGAGCTCCCCGTCGAAATCCCCCGGGTGCAGGATATGGCGTTTAGATGCTAGGGCTTTTTTTTTTTTTTTTTTTTTGGTGCCAACTCCATGTCCCAGGTGCCAGCTGCGCTGTAAAAGTGTACTCACCTGACGGTCCAGTATGTGATGAACATGTAGATGGCGTGTTCGATTGTGTTTCATGTTTAGTTTACCGGAAGTTCGGGTGTGTGTAATCTAGTGAGTGGTTGGCTAGAGTATATACGTGTAGATCTGAAGGCGAAAAGGGAACGACCGTTGGATCGAAAGACCCTTGAGGACAAGGGGCCGACTTGCCCCGCTCACAATACAAGATGGTGTCAGCATCGGCTACAACTTAACTCGAGATAGATAAGAAGCACTCCGATCAAACCAACACATGCCCCAAACAGTGAACTCGGAGTTCGCCTAGGATAATACTTCCGAATGTAGGTGCACTGAGCTCACAACGGCACCCGTAGAATGCAACGCTAAACCGTTGTAGCTGCAGCAATAGCGACGTTGAGCCTTATTGGTGCTGGCACGAAGGGGTGCACGCTCCCAGTGTCAACTCTAAAAGACACCAAGTACGGCTCATCCAGGAGCAACAAACTGGACATATACCACCTAGTATGTGTACCCCAGTCCTCACCCCGTCCTGTTGCGTTGGAGTTCATGCCTGCCCCTCGGGGTTGTAGGCTGGCGCGCGGATGTAGTGGTTCGATCATCTCAGGAACGGCACCCCGGGGAACCTCAAACACTGGGAGGCGACTAATTTGACATGAAAATGGTATCAATACGTAGCTTGAAATACCAATAATACCACTGTAGCAATAAAATTTCTACACTTGTATTTGACAGTTCTGAATCTTCCAAAAACTGACGTTTTCGGACTCCCCGATCGCACTGAAAAATGTCTGTGTCCTTTTTTTTTTTTTTTTTTTTTTAACTTGGAGATGGGAAAG